>JAJREH010000128.1:0-16350 GCA_023065455.1 Cladonia rangiferina | reverse complement strand
TCCAACGGCCTCTTACCATCGGTTGATCGAGGAATCTCAAGGGCTTTCGGCGAAGCAACAAGATCACGCGACTTCTGTCGTTCAATCTGCTGTTCAAGCCAAGCAAGACGCCTTTTGATTTCCTTCATCTTGATCGCCGAGGAATCCGAGGTCATTGTACAGAAGCGAGAGATATTGTCCCACACACGTTGGCATTCGACCAGATTCTCCATGGGAGCGTAAAGCTCTTGTACCGGTATGGATGGATCTTTCTTCTCAGGAATCACATTGTCATAGAGGCGCAGTGCCGCGTCTACGGCCAGATTCAAGGAGGAAGTCGGGCCCCATCGATGAAACTCCTGTACCACGGGAAAGTCACCGATCTGCAACAGCCACCAGTCAGCTTCATTCTATGGACCGATACAACGACCGCTCACCCATTTTGAAACGATGTGCACTTGGCGAAGAGTCTTCAAGGCGGATGTCTCGGCCAGACTGTTTCTCGCCTGCTTCTGTATGAAATCTTTCAGTCGAATGCTTAAAAGTTTGCATCCAAGCTGGATATGTCCAGCAACCTTCTCCTGCTTCTTCTTCTTCTCTCTCACAGTGCATGAACGTCTCACACCAGTGATTCACCAACTCCCACGTCTGCTTCAGCTCCGGATCAGCAGCGATGATCTCAGATTGACGCATTGGTAGAGCTGGAACCATGCTTGAAGGCATTTCAGGTATATAGAGAGTGTTTTGATCTGCTTGTATTACTGCGACGTCAACGGGGAGATGTCTGCACAATTTTGACGCGCGAAACTAGTCTCTGCGCTAACGAAATCTTCCCTTTCGAGCGCTGCCCAAATACTTTGCTCCTGCACAAAGCATCCTCCTCACTATAAGAACGCATTATCTGATCATCATGAGCCAAACATACGTGTCTCTTGACTGGCGTCGGCTCCGTCCGCGTCAGAATCAATTGGACGCATCCAGAGGTTCCTGACTGAATTTGATGCCAAAGGTGGAGCGCGTTTCGTGGAAGCGATTCACGTGGACAGGTGAGCTTGTTGAACGTGCCGGTTTGCCCCCTGTTCTTCTGGCGTGCGGAGACCACCTCCATGCGCAAAGGTAAGGGCCAGGCTTTGTACTGGGCACGCATGTTCTCAATGGCCCTCACGATCAGTGAGCTGTTAATGGACAAGCAGCAGGTCATGTCCAGATTGTGGAGTACAAAGAGGTCAGTTCAATCATACGTCAGGCAGACATCGAGAGCCGGCTTGTACTTGATTGCTAATGGTGAGTAGGTCGACCCTCGTACGCGCATGACCATGGCTCAGACAAGACGCATCCTCTACGATCTCGCCTTGACGATTGACGTGCATCCGATAGCTCTAGGGGTTATACCTGAGAGCAACGGACAGGTGACGATGCCAGATCAGGTCGCCATTCATGCCACGATCGTGACGGACATCATTCGTTATCATCAGGAAGATACGAGAGAAGGAAAATTTACCGGGAGAAGGGTCTTTGAGCCCAGCCAGACCGCACACATACCGCCACTTCTTCGAGATCTCAAGATAGTAGGGCAGGGGAGACATGCAAAGGCAAAGCCCAGGGCAGTTGTCGTGGTTGAGCATCGGAATCTCAAGATGGTCTTGACTCATCATGACTTTGCTGACGGCAAAATCATATTGATCATGGTAAGTCGAGCCCATTGACTAGAATGCTTCGATCTGACGCCAAACAGTCATCTGGATTTCGAGCGGCGCAACCCGAGAATTCCTGCACATGCTGGCAAAAGACCCTGTCATGTCCAAACGTCCCCTTCCTCTACGTATCTGATCACGACTTCCAAGGGGTGCAGATATTTCAAGTCTTCAAGTACGGAGCTGTTGCGAGCGCATACGCGAGTGACATCTTGGTTTGCTCACGGCTGATCTGGGCCGGGCCTTCGAAAGGAGAGCTCTGCCAGTCGCCCAAAGCCTACCGGGAGATGTACATGGCGCAGTATCGCTCAGACTTCAGGCGCAAGAATGACGAGGAGGTCGCAAAAAGCTGTTGATACCTGGCAAAACCGAGTGTCCGACAAGCTTGAGAAAAAGCTTGTGAGGGCTACAAAGAAGGACAGAGAAATAGTCCGAGGTCTCGAACGACTTGGCTGGCTTGAGTATGAGCCGAACCTCAGAGATGAGGTTCAGCGGATGCTTGAAGCCCCAAGTAAGTTCAGACTGGCCGACCTGTCCCAGGTGAATGTTCGTTATCTCAGAATGTTCATGCAAACGAAGGTTGAAGTCTTCACTCCTGCTGAGATCACGGCGGTTGCAGTCAAGAAGCAACCTTTGGTCTTGCGTTCTCCTATTGGCGAGAGGTATAAAGCTCTGCCAAGTCAGGTGTCGAGCATGCCAGTGGAGGCTGAGAGCGAGATAGACGAAAAAGCTAAAGCGATTTTGCTAGCTGAAGAGATGAATTAGATTAGCGTGTCCATTGTCAATATAATCGTAATAAAACAAATGACCACCGTCAATCGAAGATTGATTTTAATGACCTAGCCCAGACATGAACATTAGCGAGGCCTGCGATAGTGTCCCTGGAGTCGTACTTTATTGTTTCGGTTAAGTTTCCCCTTTGATGCGGCCAGCTAGCGTACTGGCTTCAGAACGCGGATGCAAAATTTTTCACCAGCATTCTTCACACCTCCACGTACAAGAATGGCAGAACACAGTGATGTATCAGCTACATCTAGCGACAATGTCAGCCTCGGTAGGCCTGGAGAGAAGCGTACCACCTCGAGCGCAAGGCAGCCCATGACGGGATTACCTTTGCCAGAGCGTGTTGTTCGCAAGAGGAACGCTCGTATCGCGAGGGCGGGAGTAGAGCCTGCCAGAACGAATGTATGGACAGCACAGCTTGCAAAAGTATCGAACTCCGAAGGAGTCAATTATGATGGAGGAAAAGGCTTGGTGACTGACTTCGAGTTCAGTGAGGCGCGACCTTCAAATCGCTGTGCCCTGAAATGCGATGGCAATTTACAAAAGTTGGTGATCACGTTGAGTACTTTTGTGCAACACCACGATCCGAATCCATCTTGTCTATTTGAAATCGTGTTGCCCAGCGAAGACGATTTGCTTGATCTTCGAATCTATGAGTCGACTCGATGCTTGGAGTTGAGGCTGACGCCAAAAGGCGAGGCATCCTCGAAGCAAGAGCCACGCAAGATTTGGTCTTTATTCTTTCGTACAGACACAAAGCATTTAAACAATGCCAAGAAGATGGTTAAGAGACTTGAGAATGTTACTTCCGAGATGCCAGAATATTGGTTCTCGTATAGAAACTACTCTCGCTCGCCAAATCTTGAGCGCCCGATGGCAGGGTCTGAGTTCGTCCCCGTGTATTCTCCCAGCATATCACCGGCGGGCATGTTTGGAACTTTACTGGTTTCTTTGCCAGTCTAGAATTCCAGCGTGCCCTTGGTAATGTCACTGCGGATGCTGGGGAGGATGTATTGGATCCTGTGCCTGCAATGATGACGAGGTCTCGAGCAAAAGCCGAGAAGAGGGCGAAGAAGCAAGACAGGCGTCGTCAAGCTCGCCGAAAGACTGCCGGGCAATCGCCGGATGATGATTCAGTCGCTGAAGACATTGATTCTTCTCCAAACATTGAGGATGTTCCTGGCATGTCATTGGCTGAAGACAATGATTTTGCTCCAAACATTGACGATGTTCTTGGCATGCCAGTGGCTGAAGACAAGAATTCTGCTCCAAACATTGAGGATGTTCGAGACATGTCATTGGCTGAAGACAATGATTCTGCTCCGAACATTGAGGATGTTCCTGGAATGTCCCCAGGTACACAGTCACGGGAACAGCGCAAAGATATTGCTCAGTCTGCTAGATCTCCTTCCATCATGTCGCAGGAGTACGAGATCGAAAAGGTCTTAGATGTCCGCGTACGTGAGCCTAGAAACACCCAGTTCCTAGTGCAATGGGTAGGCTATGAGTGGCCCACTTGGCAGCCAGCGAACCTCGTGCCACCTTCCTCCATCGAAGGCTTCTACCGCGATCGTTTTGCTGCCTCACAGCCGCAAAGCGAGAGACGTAGGAGTACTCGGAGAGGGCGAGGTGTTAGACGTGGTACGGGCGGTAGAGAGGACACAGCAGATGATAACTAGATTAACTTGGTAGTAGCAAGTAATTTATCTTCATGCAAATTGTTATGTATACATACGTGAGATCCTTATAGCCTGTATCAACACCATCGTGAGATTGGACACTTGAGATGAGGGGTAGACGAAATTTTCAGTCCGGGTATCCCTACGCCACAGTGCCTTGGCGGTAGGTACGGGGAGCTGCGGGTACGACCGCCCTTAAGCGAACCTATTGCAGCAGCCCTGGGCTGCCTTTAAAGTAAGCGGGATGGTCCCTGGGCCAACAAATCTCTCGCCGCCCCCTCATCCGTTCCATCTGCACCTTCCTCCAACAGAGTCAAAAAGAATTATATCCTCCTTTCGATTTGACGATACTGAAAATATGATGGTGCCATAATTCACGAAGCTAGATTTTACGCAGTATTGGACCCGCCCCCCGACCCAACGTGAGCAACATTTGGACCATCAATCATTGCAGAGTCACCCTGGATAGCATGAGCACGCGGACTTGCGAACATCCTCATGCTTCGTCCCCGCGGTTCGGCACAGGTACGACAGGCTTTCTCGGGATGCCGTGGAGTCAATCGATTAATACAAGCGGGACGTTCGTCCTTGGATTGATAGGGAGCCCAAATGCGCCATTGAGCGAATCTCAAATAGAAACTTCAGCCAATTTCTGAGCATGACTCCTGGGTACCGAAGGATCTGATTAAGTGTGTTCTAGCGGAAATTCGTGGCATGGAGTTATACCTCAACCTGAAAAGATTGCTGCACCGTAGGACAGGACCGGCGCTCTTTCGAAGTTATGGCAGCGGTATGGAAACCGCCGTTTGAGCTTCGAAGCTTGGGCTCGGGGTTATGTCGCATGGTTGAGCTGAGTTACTCCGATACGCTTTATCAAAATATCATCGCCTCTTTCCAGACATGGTTGTGCGCCAGACCCTGCTTTTAAGGCACTGGTAACAGTGCCCTAGGCGATAATTGCCAGGAAAAGGAAACCTCCACAGCTGATAGCATACGCTCTTATTGAAGGCTACGACTTGGACACGTGCTGGTGGTTACGATCATTACATCCATCCGCAAAGACTATCTCCCGATTAAGGTGTCTCGAGTGGCCCCCTGACGTCGGCCTTATGCTCGATAATTCTACATTCGGGATGCTAGAATGACTACGGTTCCAATCCTGAGGGGTTATGCTGCTTGGTATTTGCTATTTCATTTCTCCTGAGATCTGAGCAGAGATGGATAGCACAAGCTTCAAGCCGAACGTGGTGATAATGTGGTCGAACATAAGCGAGAATAGACTTCTGCGGAAGACGTCGAATTATAATCCCACAATGCGGCGTCGAGATGAGGAGTACGGTATCATATTGACCGTTCTCTTTAAAGTGCAAAGCTCTTCGTGAGGACTGCTATGGAAGTCGAAGTTGTATAATTCTCGGATGCAACCTGGGCTATTTTGCGAAGTGTTGATGTAGTTGAACTGGATCGTATAACTCTTGCATTTTCTTTTTTGAACCATCTGCAAAAATCAGAAGATGGATAACTTATAGATATGGCTTTGTAAGCCGGCCCGAAAGTCGCAAAGAAGTTTTTGTAAGCTTCTACGCGGGTATTCTCTTGGATATTGATGGTTTATCTTACCGACTGGCCAATCCATGTCATTGCTTAGAGGCCCGAAAGGTTAAAAGATTGCGTACAAATAGCGAAGTCCGGGACTGATATTTGTAGAGTTCCGAACAGGTCATTGTGGCACGAAGTTCGAGCGTGTGAAGAATCTGGAGCCCCATATCGATATGATAGCCTGCCATTGATGTCTAGCATAGGGGAGCGAGCTTCAGAGCCTTATGTTGAATTTACTCGTTAGGCTGTCTGCCCAAATTGCAGATGCGAATATCGAGAATTGGGTATGGCAGTAAGAGAGATGGGTACCACTAGGTTTGGGAATCTTGACCAATCTAGAACTAACTTGAATTGACGTGGCACACTTTCAGTCCATCCAGGGGTGGTTGATACGAGGTCTCCGGAACGTTTCGATGTCGGAAATGGCGAGCATGACTCGACTCGGCTGAGGATGCTATCGACATCTTGACTAGGAACGTCTTATCGAGGAGCCCTGGAACAGTGACTAGCGACGTGTCCAGAACATTTTGACTTTAGTAATGGCGTGTATGACCCGATTAGATTGAGGTTCCTATCGACATCCTGCCTGGGAACATATCATCGAAGAGCGCCAAAACAACGCTACGCCCTTGCTCCAGCAACCTTTCAAGAGCCTTCCAAAAGACGTGGACGTACCAAGCTAGGATCCTCGGATTGACTAGTCTTGCGCGGACCTAATGAATTTGAAGACCTCTCATTGAGCTGGCCGGACAAGAGCTGGGCCCTTGTCCCAGCCGCATTTTGATAGCGTTCTCCATACCATGTGCCAAGCAGGCTGCAAGACAGTGTTGTTCTGCTACTGTGTAGTGACATCGAGAAAAGGACGGAACCATGTCATCGAGCACACAAGGGCTGGACCTGGTGGGTACAGGTGAATTGTCGATTCGGCGATGCGCAGGTATGTCATTTGTGCAAGAACTCCAAAGTTGGATAATGATACTATCCTACAGCGTCGAAAAAGGGGCATGATTCTCACTCCAGCCAATAGAACGACAATTGTCGGCAATCGTCAAACGCCCTTGTTGCCTTGTGTCTGCGATCACAACGACTTCCATAGAGCCGAGAAGAAGAGCTGACTTCGACGAAGACTATAACCTGACCCCAGCTGTCACGGATCTAGCAGGTGTTGATTCGCTAGATAGAATGATGAAGATAATGAATTGTATGAAGAATCTAAGTCTATGGATCGCTGCTAATATACATGATAGACTTACACGGTAACACCTGATGGTGGCAAGCTAATGGTGGAGTAGAGAGGCAAGCAAATATATGACACCAGCTACGAGTCTAACGGCGATGCTGGCTTCGCATGATTCAGGCATGATCCAAACAAGAGCTTGGTCGAATGGAAGGGAGGCCGATGTTCGAAATCAGCAGCCTTTACGACAAGTATGATGGTAAGACCCTTACCCCGGTGATTTCTCAACAGTGACTTCATTCTTGCATTGGATTAAGCCGAAAGATTCCGAATGCGGTAGGTTACGCAGCTTTCGCGCGCGGTAATAAATTGCACTGTTCATTATATCGAGCAGCCTCAGGGCTTGACCGGCGTCGGATTTCTAGATAAATTGATATCTAAATTCAAAATAATGATGAAGTGAAATTGGGGTTGTTAAGAAGTTTGCGATCATCGTGTCGAGCTTCTATCCGTCTTGGGGACCTGGCCTCCACTATGCGTACCAAACGATGGTCTTAAGACCTGTCCGAGGAGCCTCTGGGATACTCTGAATGTTGACGAGGGACCGACCCGATCGACTGATCAGAAAGTTGAGTTGAAGTTCTTTCGCCTCCAGGTTGACCATCAAACATTGTCGAGGGCGAGGCTAGATCCTTGCCAGCACACTTCTTCGGGAGTATAAGTCGTTGGTGATCCAAAAAACCCCCCAGCTGACGCATGAATGAGGCCGAGAGACTAGCTATGTTACTTAAACACAGGATGTTGGCTAGCTAACGAAGTGGTGATAAGGCTTAACGAATCTATCTACGCTGCGGACTCTAGGAATCCCGTGCGAGAAGCACAGAAGTGTTGCCTGAGCCGCTAAAATGGTGCTTGATATCGAAGGAGACTTGAAGCTTCGAGATCTGAACAGCATACCAGGCGGGAACCGAAGGAAGTGGTGGTGGAAAAAGGCAGTCGATTGGGGATATTGTCATATGAGCTGAATAGAATGGAAATAGGGAATGTCAAGAGGCGGTCTCCATACAAGGTATGGAGCTAGTGCAGAAAATAGGTCATAGACATTGGCCAATTTATTGCGCGGAAACACACAATGAGGCCTGAGTAACAGAGCGGTGACAAGATTTACGACCTTGCCACGGTACTGTAGACACTAGCACATTTGTGCGGGTAGTCATTGGAGCGAGAATGGTTGAACAAGGAGCGGGGGAACCGTTGAGGATATTGTTTAAGCATGTCAATGATATCGTTTCGTGGAAGGCGCGTCGAAAGTGGAAGCTGCGGGTTGGCCGCTTGCCCTGAGCTTCTGTCGCACCATTGCGACGAGCAGCTACTCATGCACTCAGCAGTAAGATCAGAGTCACTTCAGCAGACCAATGCAAAAATTGGGAGTCGGGAAGGGGCTTCCTTTGGGGCCTTACGAGGAGCTACGTGCTTTCTCTCTGAGACGTAATTACATACGGTCAAAGCGCAGAGCAAAAACAATTTCAAACACTTTCACACGCGCTCTCTGACCTTTCGATTCTGCCTACTTGGTGCTCCGCAGTAGCACCTGGGACTGTGCGGATAGATACCTTGGCTACTACGTCAGTTGTCAAATATTGTGTCAGGGGCTCGCTGGATGAGGCGGTGGAGAGATGGTCGCATATGACACATGCCGGGGCTGATACAAAGGCGTCCAACCTAAGAAATCATTGCAGCGATATCTCGAGCTTGTTCACATCTCAACTTCAGCAATTTGAGTTTTCAAACATGCAGAGCTAAAATCTCTTACACTCGCCCATTTTCCCCACCTGTGAAAAACTTTCTGATTCCTGGTCTACCCCTGTTGAAATACTGTCCCAGCTTGAAGCGGATTCTCTTTCATCTTCAAACAAGGATCTTTTTTTTTCAGAAATTGTAGTGGCTGCTTCTTCACTGTATCTACATTAGGACATGGAGGTGGTAACGGACTCCTATCACATTGTGGGCCAATATACGCATTTCTCTGTCTAAGGCTCCCTCATTCGTAAAAGGCGTGACCTTGTGACGTCCTTCATTTCATACGAGAAAGAACGGCACGGAAAAGTCAGAGCTTGTCATCTTGGATGAGATAGAGTAGAATATCTCGAAAGCGGAACAACATGTGTATTTTTAAAGCCAACGACTTAGCGACCAAAGGCGCGGCAGATGTCTATCTCCTATTATGTCGGGTAAAGGAAGCATGCTCAGAATTCCGGCCAACGTCAGCGTCCCGGATACCTTCGTCCTCAACCGCCTACTATACCAGGAGAATCACATGCCTGCAGTCGGTTTGCGTCGCTTTCCAATTTCATCCCTTTGAACTCTAACCTATGGATAGTGACAAACGGCAATTCAGCCAGAGACTTGATGTTGAAAGCAACCCAAAGGCCGCCGCATTGCCTTACGGAAAATCAAGTCTGGTAGTTCCGTGATTGTCAAATGGATCCAAGGGGATCGGAACTAGATGAAGGCAGACATCACTACTCCCACTGCAAGCGTGCAGTTCAACAATTAGCCGATTAAATTGGGGAAGCACAAGTGGGGACTTCCTTGACGCAGAGTGAGTACGGGGAGCTCGTAACCAACATTGTAGCTGACAATGTCCCAGATTCGATCTATATTGTGTTAGAGACTTTGGCATGAACTTATATTGAAAGATGCCACCGATATCTTCAACAGACACTGACAGAGCAATCAGTCCTCCTTTTGAGACCCGAACAGTCATGTTGCAAAGGCAAACGGGCAGTATATTCGCGGGATTGTCATCGCGACTCCTGAAAAGCAGTGTGGAGGCTAACAAAAACAGTCTTCTCTGTAATTACAGACATCACTACATCTTTTGACGAAGCTGGCCACTTTGTCTATCCTTGGATACGCAAATTGGACTTTAGACCTCTCATGCTCAATTAGTGCGGTGATATCCCCGCCAAAGTCAGCTATACAATGCAAGTCTGAGTTGTCTTCGAACGGGAATGATGACTGACTTGGTGCTTGGGTTCGGTCTAGTAGAGCTTGTACGTCCTGTGTTGCATGCAATCAAGCAGCCGGGTCCCGGGCAAGGCGATTCAGTCGCTATCCCGGCTTAAGCTAAGATGTGACCACTTTGCGCTTTGTACATCAATGGTCTCACGATGTTCATATTGTATGACTCAATCTGCGGCAGGCTGTCATCGTCGTTCAGGGGCAAAAGATCTTTCAAGCCCGCCCAGAATCGACGTTTCAAAGCATCCAGAACATATTGCTCGCAAGATGGGAGACTAGATACTTCCGGATAAACATTGGGGCCCTAAGCTGAAGCCAAAGGAGGAGAAGGTTTAAACACATCTACTCGTACGAACCCCTGTACCCTCAGACAGTCCTGGCTACGATGCAAAGAATCTTCTAGTGAAAACTTGAAGCAGCCAGCACAACTGGCGAGTGGAACTAGCGGGGTTCTTGTTCGAACAACGGACTAACGCATGGATCCAGCCAATGGCGACGAAATTTCCGGAGTATGTGCATCGGAATCTCAACAGGTTGGCAACAACAAGCTGCTACCGGCCTCGAAGGGTTCAGCGCGCTGCCTTAAGCTTCGCTCTGCGCCTACGTAGACATGTGTTTTGGTTCTGACCCAATTATACAGATACTAGAAGTCGAGACTGCTTTTCCGAGCAAAGGCGGGATTGAATACTCTTGTCTTCTATCCGAAGAAGCTGAGGCCTTCAAGGACCATCGTTATCCGGCCGAATCCGTCGGTAACACTTGGCTGAAAGGGAACTGCTCTGAGATAAATAGCCACAACCTACACACTCGTAACCGCCAGCTGTAAGACGGGTGTTTATAGTACTGTCGATAATAATATAGTTACGAAATCAGTTATATATCTGATGAAAGTATATTATTCAATATAACTTCGTAGAAGGAAGTTGTGGATATCTCTTAAATCTCTAAAATATCAATATATCTCGTGCGTTAGGTTTCCGCCGGAGATAATACGATCTCTTAATACTCTTAGCTATATAAATTCGTGGAGTTAAGATATTAATCGGAATTCTCTTCTCGTAGTATATAATCTATTCAGTGGAATCGCTTATTTACAACGGAAGTACATAGACTTTTTCGATTGAAATATCCTATTTTAAGATATATCCTCGTCGAAAGTATGGATTAACTACGGTAAAACGTTTTCTCGATTTCGTTAAATATAAGTAACCGTTGGTCGAGTGAAAGGAGCGACACCGCTAACTACTAACCCGGAGGGAACTCGATGTGGGAAGAGAAAGTGGAACCCGGCGGGAACCCGGCAACCGCTTGGTGTAGGGTTAGGGGTTTGATTTGTTAGACTATCTAAAGCTAGCCAACTTGTACACTTAAAGGGCAGGTCTTGTTGTCCCATATAGAGTCAAAAACGCAGGTTCAATGCAGCTCTGCAACCACACGAGCCCCTACGTGCCTCCCATTCCGTTCCCCGACATTCCGCTCCGCGGGCTTCTCAACGGCCGCCTACAGTGTCGGTCAGACAATAACCCTCCAACAAGCCCAGAGGGCACCTTTCGTCCCCTTTCCCAGGAGGCGGAACCCCATTCCCACTGCAAGTCCCGAACCCCTCCCTTCGCGGTGCTCTCCCTGGTGTGTACTGATTATCGCCTGAGAGATGGAGTATGATTGGTGCTGCAACCAGTCCATCAGGGTGATTTCTTGTCCTTTATATAACCCGCCACCCATCCTTACGGGGCAAGATGCCCGCGCCTCCGGATTCCCTCCGGTACGCGGTCCCATCAAGCAGGAGATCCAGTTTGTTATTACGCCAGTCTGTCTGTCGTGAGGTTGAGTAGGTTCGCCGTGCCCATTCGGCCCTGAAATGTCCTCCGGTTTACACGATCCTCTCCTAGGTGAGCTCCCTGCCCGCGGCTGATCTCCTTAGAATACCTTCGACGGTTCCTCCTTCAGCCTTCCTCTTTTACCTCTTTGGTCTGAGGTTCTTTCCCGTCCTTTCCTCCTCTCCCAGGAGCGATTTTCTGAGAACGACAGATCTAATCCGTGGACCATATCTGACGGAGCTTCCACTTTCTTTCGGCGCTCATCCCTATCCAGTTCCCCTTCCTCGCCCCAGGTCTCTGGCCCTCCTCCTCCACCAGTTTAGCCTTTTATTAGCCTTGCATGCCCAGGCAAGATGAGTTGCTTACGCTCCTCACACCCGTACTCCCTTCGACCCCTCCCCTGGTTTCCCTGGTTTCTTAAGATTTCCCCTTCCTCTTAAGAAGACTGCCTTTTACGTCCGCTCAAGACTGATGCAGTTAACGTCTGCTCTCGACTGATGCAGTTAACGTCTGCTCTCGACTGATGCAGTTAACGTCTGCTCTCGACTGATGCATTTAACGTCTGCTCTCGACTGATGCAGTTAACGTCTGCTCTCGACCAGTGCTTTTCAAGTCTTCCCAGGACCGATGCTTTTCAAGTCGTCCCAGGACCGATGCTTTTTAAGTCGTCTCAGGACCGATGCTTTTTAAGTCGTCTCAGGACTGGTATCATCTATTAATATCTCTTGTATCTTTTGTTGATGTGTCTTGGCATCTCCAAGGACTTTTCTTAAGATTGTTAAATACTTTACAACATCTGTGAATCGACCCTCATTCAATTGAAAATCTATATCTGTGAATTTTCTCTTTTTCTTTAGGGGGCCTTTCGTTGTCTGGATCATCATTGATTCCTGTTGTTGCTTTGCCTGTCTTTGCGCTTTATTTAATCGGTTTGAATGTGGTAATTCCTGGCAGGATTCGTGACCCCGTTGAAATTCTTTCCCACATAAACAGATCATTCCCCACGCAAACTGGCCCAGACGATACTGTAGTAATAGTTTTTGATCCTTTGGCGCTGCATTAAAGATCCCATCCGCAAGATATAGGCCTGGGACCCGGCGCGAAATCATAGGGATCCAGCTAGTCAGAGGTTTTTCCTGAGCATTGCTTTCCACTATTTTCCAGTGTCTCTTCCGTAGATGTCGATGAAGTGCTCCCGATACTGTTGGTTGGAAATTTCCTTGTAACTTAAACCGAGTCCATTCTGGACTGTTTCTTAATTGATTCGTAAAGGTTTTGCTACTCTTATCTTTCTCCTTCCGCTGCAGTATCCGTCGTAGAGGACTATCTGTTGGGGTTGTGTTTAGCGTGTCCTGGTACAAGGTATGTAAAGTTTCAAAACGAGTTGGCAATGTAGCTAGTCCACAGAGATTTGTAAATATCTGCCATCGAGTGGTTTGAGTCCCGTGGATCCACTTTAATATCTTTGGCCACTCCTTGATTGCTTCTCGGAATCTTTCTTTATTTCGAGGATTTACCTGACTCCATGTATAGATCAATGGTGCTCCGTATTCCAACATCGGTGCCAAATATCGCTTATACACGTGTAACCGGTTGGCCATCCCCCACGAATCGGAATATAACTGTAGGAATTTGGTCCGTTTATAGGCGGCGGTGATTCGATGTTCTAATCCCGTGGCGAAGTCAATCCCATCAGCGGTTAGATGAAAGCCGAGGTAGTCACATTCCTGTACATGTGGGATCAGCTTATTCCCGAGGTATAGCCGGTTTGGTTGCTGTTGTTGGGATAAGTGACGGCATTTCTCCACATTTAAAGGTAAGCCGTGCGCTACCGACCATTGATAGACTATATTCAGTTGAGACTGAGTATCTGTATCCCGTGAGGTAATCACGCTCCCGTCATCCGCATAGAATAAACAGGTTGGTAGAGTCTGGTCGATAGGATTCAGAACTGTTACCAGGTCATCGATAAAGAGATTGAAAAGGATGGGGGAGAGTGGTGAGCCTTGCAACACCCCTTGGGTCCGGGAGAACCATGGAGAAACTTCTTGATTCACCAATACCCGAGATTGGACCTGGTGTACCATAAGGCTGTTAATTAATGAAATCAGATATCCTGGAGCGCCTCGATTAACCAAGACTTGTATCAATCGATTATGATTCACAACGTCAAAGGCGGATCGAAAGTCCAAAAGCACGGCGGTATGACGGATCCGTGTGCTGAGAAGATGATGCATCACTGCGGCATTTGTACAGGTGGAATAATGGCTTCGAAATCCCGCCTGGCCAGGATGCAGGTGTGCCCATGTTTGTTCATCAAAGCGTTGCAATAACATTCGTTCAAAAACCTTTCGGAACATGCAGATCAACGTGATGGGCCGGAGATTATCCACCGTCCTTTCTCCCGCACCATTCTTGATCAAGAGATGGATTTCCGTTTTATTCCAGGCCGCTGGCGTCCTCCCTATTATCAGGCATTGGGAGAATAAGTGGTTTAGCATTGAGGTGAAGTCGGTTTCCACCAGCGTTTTCATTAATCGAATGTGAATCCCATCTGCTCCACAGCCTTTCAGCGCATCTTGATGGTGGATTTCCTTGGCCACCTCATCCACCGTGAACCGCATCACTTGTGGCCACGGTCCTTGCGGTATCCTCCACCCTTCTTCTCTCTTCCCCGCTTCGTTGGGTCCCTGCGGTCTCCCTTCGGCCTGATATCGTCCGCCTAAGTTGGTATGGATCTCGGTCAGAGCATCGATACCTTGAGCTTGCGCAGTCAAGCTCGCCTGAATCAGCCCATTTTCCTTGGACGTTGCTGCCACTTTTTTATATAGATGGGACCCGATGGTCATACTGTGCGCTGTGGGAGCGACCAGTGATGCGGGAGGCGCTTCGGGTTGAGTATGACTCTTGGACCTCGTACCAATTGGGCCCAAGGTCTCTTGTGAGACTGTTTGGCATATCCCTATCAACATCGTATTCAGCTCATCGACATCTTTTGTCCTAAAGTACTTCTGCCCCGCCCTTCCTGCTTCCTGTTGAAAGCTTTGGGTTGTCTTTTGTTGGACCGACTCCTGCTGTAGTTTATCCACCCGAAATCGCGGGAGTTGAGGCCCCTTTGGCCGGGCGAGAGCGTTGGTGGGTATGGTGATATGTATTGTATATTGATGGTCGGTCTGTATCCCCAGTGACCGATTACAGATCAAGCGTAATTGCACATTGCGTAAGCTTGGGGCTATAAAGGCATGGTCGACCGTCAACTGCCTTTTTAGGATCAGCTGTCCCCACTTCTCTTCTTGTATGGGGGTCTGCCAGGTTAATTGGCGGCGTTGCATCCAAGCTCCAATTTCTTCGGTCCGTTCTCGAGGGCCCGGCGCTCCCTGTTGGTATTCCGAGGTATAAAATCGGGCGTTGATATCACCTATGACTATGGTTGACCGCTCCACCTCCGTCAATGTCCTTCTCACGTCTGCCAGTGGCAAGGATGGGGCGAGATAGATGCCTGAGATGGTATACCCCTCGGTGGTGAAGGTGATCGCATGGTCTTGGACCACGGGGGTTCCTTGGATCCGACCTCGCGCCGCGTGGTTAGCGACCAGATAGATCCCTCCCTTTGCCCGGCCGCGAGGATGTTCTTTCCGTGGTGGTCTCTCCGTTGACGCAATCACCTGACGGTCTTGTTGATATTTAAGATGGTCAATATACCATGTTTCTGTTAAAAATATAAAGTCAAACTGATGCTGTAACAGACCCTGCACGATCGTCCAAACCCCCAACGTTAAGCCTTGTACATTGAGATATCCTACTCGGAGCGGTCTGGTCCCTCGCTTCATTATCTATTCCTTCCTTTGATCCAATGCCTTGGGCGGGTTCCACCGCTCCAAAATGAAATCAATAAGGATTCTCTGTCAATATCTTTCTGACCGGTATACTAGGTCTCTATTCTTATTCCCGCCTCTTCAATTGACTTGGTCTTTTTAACCTTGTTGGCCCCTCTTGGCTTTCTCGGCTTTTTGGGATTTGGGGTGGACACTTGACGGCTCCACTCAGTTTTCAATACCGGATTCTTTTCGACTTGCTGATAGATCTGAGCTTGCTCCGCCGGGGGTTTTTGATCAAACCCGGCCACCAAGCTCGTCACTGTCTGTGTGGTATCAAACTGAGATCTCTGGGGAGGGCTTTGAGGAGATCCTTTGATTGTACCAGTTGATGAGAGAGGATGTTGGACTGGAGTACTGTACGGCTCCGTGGAAATCCAGCTGTTTGGTGAGGAGTTTGGTATAATCCGACCTTGGGACCGCGAGGGTTGTGATAGTGACGACAAGTTCGATGGTGGTAGAGCTGGTTTTCCATAAATCTTATCTTGGGTATAGTTATTGGATAACCATTGGAGAATATCTGTCAGGGTTGTTTGCCCCGCCTGAAGGGCTTCTATCTCCTCGCCTCGCTTGCCTGACTCGCCTAGCTTGATTACCAGCCGTAAAAGACCATCCGTCTGTTGACGGCAGCGTTCCAGTCCCGCGGCGAGGATCTGTATATACTACCGAATTTCTGTTAGCTCTCGCCAGGTTTATATGAGGTCTTTGGCTCGCCTTACCTGA
>JAJREH010000130.1:0-15798 GCA_023065455.1 Cladonia rangiferina | reverse complement strand
CACTTAAAGGGCAGGTCTTGTTGTCCCATATAGAGTCCAAAAACGCAGGTTCAATGCAGCTCTGCAACCACACGAGCCCCTACGTGCCTCCCATTCCGTTCCCCGACATTCCGCTCCGCGGGCTTCTCAACGGCCGCCTACAGTGTCGGTCAGACAATAACCTCCAACAAGCCCAGAGGGCACCTTTCGTCCCCTTTCCCAGGAGGCGGAACCCCATTCCCACTGCAAGTCCCGAACCCCTCCCTTCGCGGTGCTCTCCCTGGTGTGTACTGATTATCGCCTGAGAGATGGAGTATGATTGGTGCTGCAACCAGTCCATCAGGGTGATTTCTTGTCCTTTATATAACCCGCCACCCATCCTTACGGGGCAAGATGCCCGCGCCTCCGGATTCCCTCCAGTACGCGTCCCATCAAGCAGGAGATCCAGTTTGTTATTACGCCAGTCTGTCTGTCGTGAGGTTGAGTAGGTTCGCCGTGCCCATTCGCCCTGAAATGTCCTCGGTTTACACGATCCTCTCCTAGGTGAGCTCCCTGCCCGCGCTGATTTCCTTAGAACCTTCGACGGTTCCTCCTTCAGCCTTCCTCTTTACCTCTTGGTCTGAGGTTCTTTCCCGTCCTTTCCTCCTCTCCCAGGAGCGATTTCTGAGAACGACAGATCTAATCCGTGGACCATATCTGACGGAGCTTCCACTTTCTTTCGGCGCTCATCCCTATCCATTCCCCTTCCTCGCCCCAGGTCTCTGGCCCTCCTCCTCCACCAGTTTAGCCTTTTATTAGCCTTGCATGCCCAGGCAAGATGAGTTGCTTACGCTCCTCACACCCGTACTCCTTCGACCCTCCCTGGTTTCCTGGTTCTTAAGATTTCCCTTCCTCTTAAGAAGACTGCTTTTACGTCCGCTCAAGACTGATGCAGTTAACGTCTGCTCTCGACTGATGCAGTTAACGTCTGCTCTCGACTGATGCAGTTAACGTCTGCTCTCGACTGATGCAGTTAACGTCTGCTCTCGACTGATGCAGTTAACGTCTGCTCTCGACTGATGCAGTTAACGTCTGCTCTCGACTGATGCAGTTAACGTCTGCTCTCGACCAGTGCTTTTCAAGTCTTCCCAGACCGATGCTTTTCAAGTCGTCTCAGGACCGATGCTTTTTAAGTCATCTCAGGACGATGCTTTTTTAACTCGTCTCAGGACTAGTATCATCTATTAATATCTCTCGTATCTTTTGTTGATGTGTCTTAGCATCTCCAAGGACTTTTCTTAAGATTATTAAATACTTTACAACATCTGTGAATCGACCCTCATTCAATTGAAAATCTATATCTGTGAATTTTCTCTTTTTCTTTAGGGGGCCTTTCGTTGTCTGGATCATCATTGATTCCTGTTGTTGCTTTGCCTGTCTTTGCGCTTTGTTTAATCGGTTTGAATGTGGTAATTCCTGGCAGGATTCGTGACCCCGTTGAAATTCTTTCCCACATAAACAGATCATTCCCCACGCAAACTGGCCCAGACGATACTGTAGTAATAGTTTTTGATCCTTTGGCGCTGCGTTAAAGATCCCATCCGCAAGATATAGGCCTGGACCCGGCGCGAAATCATAGGGATCCAGCTAGTCAGAGGTTTTTCCTGAGCATTGCTTTCCACTATTTTCCAGTGTCTCTTCCGTAGATATCGATGAAGTGCTCCCGATACTGTTGGTTGAAAATTTCCTTGTAACTTAAATCGAGTCCATTCTGGACTGTTTCTTAATTGATTCGTAAAGGTTTTGCTAATCTTATCTTTCTCCTTCCGCTGCAGTATCCGTCGTAGAGGACTATCTGCTGGGTTGTGTTTAGCGTGTCCTGGTACAAGGCATGTAAAGTTTCAAAACGAGTTGGCAATGTAGCTAGTCCACAGAGATTTGTAAATATCTGCCATCGAGTGGTTTGAGTCCCGTGGATCCACTTTAATATCTTTGGCCACTCCTTGATTGCTTCTCGGAATCTTTCTTTATTTCGAGGATTTACCTGACTCCATGTATAGATCAATGGTGCTCCGTATTCCAACATCGGTGCCAAATATCGCTTATACACGTGTAACCGGTTGGCCATCCCCCACGAATCGGAATATAACTGTAGGAATTTGTCCGTTTATAGGCGCGGTGATTCGATGTTCTAATCCCGTGGCGAAGTCAATCCCATCAGCGGTTAGATGAAAGCCGAGGTAGTCACATTCCTGTACATGTGGATCAGCTTATTCCCGAGGTATAGCCGGTTGGTTGCTGTTGTTGGATAAGTGACGGCATTTCTCCACATTTAAAGGTAACCCGTGCGCTACCGACCATTGATAAACTATATTCAGTTGAGACTGAGTATCTGTATCCCGTGAGGTAATCACGCTCCCGTCATCCGCATAGAATAAACAGGTTGGTAGAGTCTGGTCGATAGGATTCAGAACTGTTACCAGGTCATCGATAAAGAGATTGAAAAGGATGGGGAGAGTGGTGAGCCTTGCAACACCCCTTGGGTCCGGGAGAACCATGGAGAAACTTCTTGATTCACCAATACCCGAGATTGGACCTGGTGTACCATAAGGCTGTTAATTAATGAAATCAGATATCCTGGAGCGCCTCGATTAACCAAGACTTGTATCAATCGATTATGATTCACAACGTCAAAGGCGGATCGAAAGTCCAAGAGCACGGCGGTGTGACGGATCCGTGTGCTGAGAAGATGATGCATCACTGCGGCATTCGCACAGGTGGAATAATGGCTTCGAAATCCCGCCTGGCCAGGATGCAGGTGTGCCCATGTTTGTTCATCAAAGCGTTGCAATAACATTCGTTCAAAAACCTTTCGGAACATGCAGATCAACGTGATGGGCCGGAGATTATCCACCGTCCTTTCTCCCGCACCATTCTTGATCAAGAGATGGATTTCCGTTTTATTCCAGGCCGCTGGCGTCCGCCCTGTTATCAGGCATTGGGAGAATAAGTGGTTCAGCATTGAGGTGAAGTCGGTTTCCACCAGCGTTTTCATCAATCGAATGTGAATCCATCTGCTCCACAGCCTTTCAGCGCATCTTGATGGTGGATTTCCTTGGCCACCTCATCCACCGTGAACCGCATCACTTGTGGCCACGGTCCTTGCGGTATCCTCCACCCTTCTTCTCTCTTCCCCGCTTCGTTGGGTCCCTGCGGTCTCCCTTCGGCCTGATATCGTCCGCCTAAGTTGGTATGGATCTCGGTCAGAGCATCGATACCTTGAGCTTGCGCGGTCAAGCTCGCCTGAATCAGCCCATTTTCCTTGGACGTTGCTGCCACTTTTTTATATAGATGGGACCCGATGGTCATACTGTGCGCTGTAGGAGCGACCAGTGATGCGGGAGGCGCTTCGGTTGAGTATGACTCTTGGACCTCGTACCAATTGGCCCAAGGTCTCTTGTGAGACTGTTTGGCATATCCCTATCAATATCGCATTCAGCTCATCGACATCTTTTGTCCTAAAGTACTTCTGCCCCGCCCTTCCTGCTTCCTGTTGAAAGCTTTGGGTTGTCTTTTGTTGGACCGACTCCTGCTGTAGTTTATCCACCCGAAATCGCGGAAGTTGAGGCCCCTTTGGCCGGGCGAGAGCGTTGGTGGGTATGGTGATATGTATTGTATATTGATGGTCGGTCTGTATCCCCAATGACCGATTACAGATCAAGCGTAATTGCACATTGCGTAAGCTTGGGCTATAAAGGCATGGTCGACCGTCAACTGCCTTTTTAGGATCAGCTGTCCCCACTTCTCTTCTTGTATAGGGTCTGCCAGGTTAATTGGCGGCGTTGCATCCAAGCTCCAATTTCTTCGGTCCGTTCTCGAGGCCCGGCGCTCCCTGTTGGTATTCCGAGGTGTAAAATCGGGCGTTGATATCACCTATGACTATGGTTGACCGCTCCACCTCCGTCAATGTCCTTCTCACGTCTGCCAGTGGCAAGGATGGGCGAGATAGATGCCTGAGATGGTATACCCCTCGGTGGTGAAGGTGATCGCATGGTCTTGGACCACGGGGTTCCTTGGATCCGACCTCGCGCCGCGTGGTTAGCGACCAGATAGATCCCTCCCTTTGCCCGGCCGCGAGGATGTTCTTTCCGTGGTGGTCTCTCCGTTGACGCAATTACCTGACGGTCTTGTTGATATTTAAGATGGTCAATATACCATGTTTCTGTTAAAATATAAAGTCAAACTGATGCTGTAACAGACCCTGCACGATCGTCCAAACCCCTAACGTTAAGCCTTGTACATTGAGATATCCTACTCGGAGCGGTCTGGTCCCTCGCTTCATTATCTGTTCCTTCCTTTGATTCGATGCCTTGGGCGGGTTCCACCGCTCCAAAATGAAATCAATAAGGATTCTCTGTCAATATCTTTCTGACCGGTATACTAGGTCTCTATTCTTATTCCAGCCTCTTCAATTGACTTGGTCTTTTTAACCTTGTTGGCCCCTCTTGGCTTTCTCGGCTTTTTGGGATTTGGGGTGGACACTTGACGGCTCCACTCAGTTTTTAATACCGGATTCTTTTCGACTTGCTGATAGATCTGAGCTTGCTCCGCCGGGGGTTTTTGATCAAACCCGGCCACCAAGCTCGTCACTGTCTGTGTGGTATCAAACTGAGATCTCTGGGAGGGCTTTGAGGAGATCCTTTGATTGTACCAGTTGATGAGAGAGGATGTTGGACTGGAGTACTGTACGGCTCCGTGGAAATCCAGCTATTTGGTGAGGAGTTTGGTATAATCCGACCTTGGGACCGCGAGGGTTGTGATAGTGACGACAAGTTCGATGGTAGTAGAGCTGGTTTTTCGTGAATCTTATCTTGAGTATAGTTATTGGATAACCATTGGAGAATATCTGTCAGGGTTGTTTGCCCCGCCTGAAGGGCTTCTATCTCCTCGCCTCGCTTGCCTGACTGGCCTGGCTTGATTACCAGCCGTAAAAGACCATCCGTCTGTTGACGGCAGCGTTCCAGTCCCGCGGCGAGGATCTGTATATACTACCGAATTTCTGTTAGCTCTCGCCAGGTTTATATGAGGTCTTTGGCTCGCCTTACCTGATCTTCTGCCTCCTGGACTGTCTCCCAGCTCGCGGTTAGCGCCTTTGCCTCTGTAATAACTGGAGGATTCGTCTGTTCTCGTTGACGATTCCGTCGGGAATGATATTGCTCCTTGGACCCGCGGGTGGAAGGCTGTCTTCCGCCGAACGCTTATTGTTGGGGAGGGAAGTCGTCTGGCTGATGGGAGTCGGCATGGGTGTTGGGAGACCCGTTGGCAAATACGTCTTCAAGCTGGTATAAGTGGCTGGGCTCGACTCATAGACCTCGTCCAGTGTCGCCTGAAACTCTTCTTGGGAAGGCACCTCCGAGCTCGATCGATATAGCCGCCACACGATAATCGGCTGCACCTGGACCCCGTCGAAGCCCCTGCTTTACTATTGGCCCGTCGGCAGCTCCAGTATCGATGTTTTCCCTCTTGGGAGTTTTTGCCTGCCTGATCCTTGGTATAGCCGGTGGTGTCTGAGGTACCCACGCAGGACTCACACGAGATCCGCGTAGCGTGCCGCGTCCAGAGGATCTCCGCCAAGGGTTGCTTCCCCCCTTCGCTTGCAAACGGTATTGGCTTTTCAATTGGGTTGTATGAGGTCCGTAGATTGGATATCATGCTTAGAGATAGAGGATTTGGATCAATAATACCATCTATATTGATATAAATCCTCCAACCTCTCTATTGATTCTTTAGACGGTTTGGGTGGATATCTGGGTGAATATGATCCTTACCAAACAATAGTGGATGCTCTGGCTCAAGGGTGAATACTATTCATCCAAACTTGAGATGATGAGGAGTATGGATTGGGTTAAGAAAAGACTCTGTTTATTGAAGTGATGAAGATAGATTATAAAGACAGAAAGGAGAGGAGATGACGAGGATTTATAGAAATCCGTTTGGTATCGTGGATATCTCCTCCCTACCTTTCCGCCATTTTCTTGACCATACGATTCTCGCTTCCTCTCCATGGTAACTAGGCGCCCTGTAGACTCTGCCGAATCAATTATCTAGCCTACGTTTTCCGTTTCCCCTTCTCGTGTCGTCCTCAAAATCTTTGAAATCTTTTCGGGAAGTATGTTGAATCAGTATTCCAATTTCTTGGTTCTTAATCATCCTATTGGCCGATCCCGCTTCTTGTTCCCCTGTTGCTTTATGCACCGCAGTGTTTTCCTATGTCCTCGGACGCGGAGAAGGCCGGAGGTTCGTATTCGACCTTCATACGGCTCTCAGCCTCGGGTCTGTTAGGCTTTGGTTCGGTATATCAAGTTGTTTCCTTGATTGAGTTTGATGCGCATGATTACTTTGAGATGCATATGACGAGATTGACAGCTCTAATTGATTTTAAATATCCCGTCGATGGTTTCAGATAGCCGCTTTCCTTATTCACGGACCCTCAAATACTCATCTATACATCAGTCCTGGATCTGCATGCTCTAGCTGGGTCCTGGTACTGGATGCCGGCTGGTAGCGTCCCGAGCTTGGTTCTGGCACTGTATGTCTGTAATTAGTGTCTAGGCACGCGTTTGTGGTATTATTTGCTACCGAATTATCATCTTTAGCCTGGTTCTGGTACTGCATGCTATCAAGGTATTATCCTAAGCCTGGTCCTGGCACTGCATGTTCGCCCTTAGCGTCTGGGCACTGCATCTTTACTCTTAGTCCCTGGGTCCTGCATCTTTACTCTTAGCGTCTGGGCACTGCATCTTTACTCTTAGTCCCTGGGTCCTGCATCTTTATTCTTAGCGTCTGGGTCCTGCATCTTTACTCTTAGTATCCTAAGCCTGGTCTGGGTCCTGCGTCTTTACTCTTAGTCTCTGGGTCCTGCATCTTTACTCTTAGTATCCTAAGCCTGGTCTGGGTCCTGCGTCTTTACTCTTAGTCTCTGGGTCCTGCATCTTTACCCTTAGTCTTTGGGTCCTGCATCTTTACCCTTAGTCTTTGGGTCCTGCATCTTTACCCTTAGTCTCTGGGTCCTGCATGTTTACTCTTAGTCTCTAGGTCCTGCATGTTTACTCTTAGTCTCTGGGTCCTGCATCTTTATGCTTAGTCTTTGGGTTCTGCACGTTTACCCTTAGTCTTTGGGTTCTGCATGTTTACCCTTAGTATCTGGGTCCTGCACGTTTACCCTTAGTCTCCAGGTTCTGCACGTTTACCCTTAGTCTTTGGGTTCTGCATGTTTACCCTTAGTCTCTGGGTCCTGCATCTTTACCCTTAGTCTCTGGGTCCTGCATGTTTACTCTTAGTGTCCCTGGCATACGTCCTTGGTATAGCATGCTAGTACTTGGCGTCTCTGGTACGGCATGCTCCCTGTTTATCATCTTTAGCCTAGTCATAGTACTATATGTCAGTATTCAGCGTCTGGCCCTATATACCATCACATAACCACCTTTAAACTGGTACCGCGTGTTACTAGATGATCATCTTAGGATTGATATAATATACCATCAGGTTACCGCCTCTATCCTGGTGTTTCTGATACTATATACGACCGGATTATTATTTTGGGACTGGTATGGTATACCACTATATTACCGCCTCCGTCCTAGTATATCTGGCACTGTATGTTATCATGTTACTAGCTGCGAACAAATATTATATACCACCTAGTCCCTACATTTGACTGAAGTTCAATTTGTGTGCTATCAAGCAAGCATCTTCAGACCCATAACTCTTGATTGACGCGCTATTCAACAGCTATTAACAAACCAGCTCTCCCCAAGTACCTGTCTAGCAGGAAGGGACTTAAGAAAAGAGTAAATCATTACCAATTGGGGAGACTCCAGAACCTCTTATAATGTCGAATACTATAAAGTCTTTCAGACCCCCTATCAAGCCGCCGAGAGTAGTGCTACGAGTGGGGATTGACCGACTATGGACAGAAGAGGATATGGAAGACGATGATAATACACAGCATCCATTAACCATATCGGAACAATGGGAATATGACCTCCAAAGATGCCCGCCTGAAATATGGAAGCGAAAGGACCCACCTCCTATCATCGGTCTCTGGTCATACCAGCAGTATGAGCAATATCAAACATCCTACTCCCAAATACGACAAGAACGACTCAAACAGGTTCTGGAGGCACAGGCGCAACCACACGATCGATTGGAGCTGGAGGATGATTTGGACTGGGAGCAAGTTGATCTTGAAGAGGACTTGGAGTGGGAGGAGGAGATGTGGGATTGTCGCAACGACGCCTGTCACCCCGACCATGGCCAGATCCACTGGAGCAGGTGCGCTCGGATGGGGTGTCCTAGCCACCACGTGGCCAGAAACGCGGCCCAAGGGCCAGTATATTCCCCTCCATGCGGCGCTAGAGTCTTTGAGTCCTGCCCATATATTGGCTGTGTATGGCACTTGTCTCAGAAGCGGACGGCGTGGTATTTTCCCGGACAAACATCCGAGTGGCATCAAACAGGCCGCGGGATGCTAGAAATGGAGTATGATGGTGAAGATTGTCAAGGGGTGGTATGGGAAACCTGTTTCCATCCCAACTGCCAGAAACACATGCAGGCCAAGATCGCAGCGGGATTTCTTTTGGAAAGGGATCCGGATCCAGGCAAGGATGGAGGAAACGGAGGGTCTTGGCGGTTGATAGCTTAGCGGTCGATCCGAGAATGTCAACTTTAGGATGGACTAGAATACAGTATGCGTGTCATCAACATCCAATCCAGTCCAAGTGGTAGATGAGTCTGAGGTAGGATTAAGTTCGCAATCCTAGTAGCGATGAATGTAATAAGGATCCTACTAACCCATCTTATCAGTCAAGGACATTACTCCGATCCTCCTTTGACCAAGGATGGACTTGAACGGATTTTTGGGGAGTAAATGTAATATAAAAGATCGATGACGGTCTTTTCATTGTCGGCAATCAACCATCTATCCTGGTATACGCTTAATGGTAGGTTAGACGCCGGTTCAATACTCAAACCGATCAGGTTGGGAAAGGTAGCATGTTCAATGGCCAGACCTTATGAACCAGGTAACCTTGGTCAATCTATATTGATTTCGTGGATTAGAGTCCTCATCTATATGATCGAACCCGCTTGTCTTTAATCGAACTGGGAAATCGAATCCTTGCTCCATTCATTCCACAATCATCTCGGACTTTGGAGCGACTTGGATTAGGTATGCCTGGCTAATTCTATCTACCTTAAGCTAGGTGACAACGCCTCTTGAACGGCTTATATACCATCCGTTCCAACCAATATACTTACACCGGAGTTGATCCTCGTATCCCCACCTCGTACTTTATGTTTTAAGTACTGGTGTTGAATCTATCACAGTTGTTCAAAGTATCGGAAGAGGATAACTGGTTATTCCTTTCTTCCCAGAACATCTATTGATCTATATTCACACTACCCCATCTCCCAGTCGGCGAATGCGTTGTATGTATCTTGTGATATCTCAAAGTTGTTATTAAACCCGTCCATTCCCCCATCCAACCAGGTTGGTTCGGGGTTAGGGATACCTCCGGTCTGATTTGGGGCCATCGCCCAGCAGGACACCCCACTTCCCTGGTAATCATCTCCGAACCTAGCGCTTATATCAGCTGGCAACTCCTCATCCCATTTCCCGCTCTCCTCATCCTCCGTCCGGGCGGAGGGTGACGGTGGCAGTGGTGCCGTATTTGGACCTGAGGGCCAGTTTGCTTGACTTATCCCCCTCAGACCTGATGGGACCAGCGTCTGGGGTTGGAATAGAGCCCTTGGATTCCCCACCTTCCATACCAGGTCACGCTTGAAGTGGCGAATAAAGTCAAGCCATAAAGCAAAACTCCAGTCGGCGAGTCTCTCTGCTATGAAATATTCCCACGTTGATTGAGTTGAGTAGAGTATACGAGGTTCGAAGCGCTCCTGGAGCAAATACCACCGGTGTGCCTTCTTTAGGATCAAGGTGGCCTTCCTAGTCGATTGCTCATACTGCTGCACTAGCAGCTCCCGAAGCTCCTCTTTCCGCTCCCGATCAAGAACCATCCCCTTACCCAGCTTGTCGTCGCCTGGGAGTTTCTTCAAGAGGGTGGTCCATAAGTCAACGTGATGGTAATGGTAGTGTGCCATTTCTGCGTCGCTAGCGGTTTTGGGGGGACGACGGATCACTTTAGGACAGAGTTGCTCCCATTGTTGCTGGATCGTCTCGCACGACGAGCTGGGAGTGGACCCCGCGGTGTTATCGGTTTGCCGTGTCGCTTGCCACTTCACTCCAGCCTCCCCACCTCCAAGGTATGGTAGGTAGTTGATCATTGGTTGAAACATAGATCTTGCCCCAGTATATAGATGGTGTTCCATCACTGGGGTCATCTTCAGTCCCTGCAGCTGGATCCAGGCTTTATAAGGCGCCTCCTCCTCCGCCGTCAGCACTCGTCTTAAACCCAACGTCTGCGTTCGTCGAGTTGGGATGGACGGTTGTGCCGCATCCTCTCTTATATATTCGCAGGTGTTACGACCTTGACCGTCCCAATGGAGTGCTTTTTGGCTATTTGATTGAGACTCCAAGCTCGCTCCCTTCAGACGGCCTATTGAAGGACGCTCGCTTGGGTTCCCATCAGGCGATGATGTATAGCAGGGCGGAGGAAGGTCCTGTCCCATCAGCGATCCAGAGATCTTTGGGTACGCTTCTTGTATCATAAGCCCCCCTTGCGACGGTGGTCGTATACGCTCGTTATCGATTGTGGGAGGGAAGGACGTGGTGATTTGAACCGGCTGGTGTCCCCCAACGGCTTCCAGGCGAGCCAGGGTGGATGGGTCACGTTGGGTGGACGGAGGAGGAGATCCCATTCGACCTGGATCCCAATCAACTCTCAGCGCCATCCTCTCCACAAGGACGGAGTCGATCGATCGAGAATAGGTCGGAGGGATAGCGCAACCGTGGTGATTGCCCAGCGTTGTTATGGTGGGAGTGTACTTGAATCTGGAATCACATTGGTGGATAATGGTAAACGAGGATTCCTACGCCTTCATTCCATTGTTATATACCCGAACCTCCCTTCAGGGACCGTACTTCCTTCCCTCTGTTAATATTCGTACTCGCCCGCCTTGGGATTTTCATTCTTTCCATCCTGCAGGGTTCCTGACTCGCATCGCTCTGGATATCCATCTCTTCTCCGTGTGCTCGATACGTCGAGCCCGGTCCCTCTTGGGGTTAGGTTGGGTGATTGTTATTCCTGGTCTTCTGCATCGTTGACCTCCCTCCTGTCTCGTATCTACCTCCTCCTCCCATCTCGCTCTCCTTATGCATGAGGTCAATATCTGCAGCTCTCATGCAATCTTCCATGATATGATATCCCTATTGATTGTCCTTGACCTCGCTGCAGTCTACCAGGGGTTATGGACGGCGCTGATATGCCATTTTTATCGGTTGGGCTTCGTCCTTCTCACGCTGGCCATCATATCCTCCCCACTCTCACTGTCTCCTCGCGCTGATTGGACGATGGTATGCGGAGAGGCTGAAAGGGAAAGCGATCCTGACCTAGGAGGCTTGGTGAAATACCCCTATTACCCAACCCTCCTTGAGGCGCCTCCGTTGGACATTGATGTTCCTGAATCCTTCCTTGTCCAATAATTTGCCGTCCCAGCTGGGTACACCGTCACGATCGACTTCCCAGGTGATGTTGAATATGGGGGGTTGAGAGGTTGATTCGCCTATGATCCACGTTTACATTCATTAATCTGATAATTGACTGCCAAGGCCTTGATCCCTAGTCCCTAACCGGATTGGAGGGGAATGCGTGGCGCCCAAGCAATTATCCTTTGGTGGGATTCGGGTACGGGCAGCAAGGACCGTCGCGTTCCTCACGCGTGACATATGGAAGTAGAGAAGCGCAGGCGATTTAATCATTCGACTGAGAGATACCCAGACCTAGCCTCAGTCCTGTACCAGCTGGATTCCAGGATCGAGTCGCGATTGCGGGTTCGGCGTGAGATCGATTGGGTTTGGACCTCCCTGAACAATTCAGGATGAAGAGATGTGTAATGGTCATTTCAGATCTATCTAGTTCTACAGGCGTCGATTGGATTGGTCGGTAGAGATGTTGGGCGTTAAGGCCTAGAGACGTATGACGAAGGGCGTCCCATACTTTTTATTCCCAGCTTCTCAATCCTAGGAGCTGTCAGCCTTGGCGGTCTTCAGGTCGGACGTAGGATATCGATTGCGGCTTCTTTGGCGAGTCCGATTCCAGCTGGTCATCCCTCTTTATACGTTGGATTACTAGACGGTTTATATTCTTTGGTAATGCAATCCGTCTCTCTCAGTTCCTAGCTTCTCGCGATTGACGTGCCTGGGTTCCATCACCCAGTATTGATTTCGGCTATCTATTTTTGTTGACACAACGTCCTAGCTCCTCCATCTACATACCATCCACTCGCCACCTACAGATTGGTCCTGGCACTGCATATCATTAAGGTATTATCCTAAGCCTGGTTCAGGCACGGCATATTCACCCTTAGTCTCTGGGTCCTGCATCTTTATCCTTAGTCTCTGGGTCCTGCGTCTTTACTCTTAGTGTCCTAAGCCTGGTCTGGGTCCTGCGTCTTTACTCTTAGTGTCAGGGTCCTGCATCTTTGCTCTTAGTGTCCTAAGCCTGGTCTGGGTCCTGCGTCTTTACCCTTAGTGTCAGGGTCCTGCATCTTTGCTCTTAGTGTCCTAAGCCTGGTCTGGGTCCTGCGTCTTTACCCTTAGTCTCTGGGTCCTGCGTCTTTACCCTTAGTCTCTGGGTCCTGCGTCTTTACTCTTAGTGTCAGGGTCCTGCATCTTTACTCTTAGTGTCCTAAGCCTGGTCTGGGTCCTGCATCTTTACTCTTAGTCTCAGGGTCCTGCATCCTTACTCTTAGTCTCTGGGTCCTGCATGTTTACTCTTAGTGTCCTAAGCCTGGTCTGGGTCCTGCATGCCTATCAACCGATTACCTCTACAGCAGTGCCTCTTTCTCCACGGAACCAAATCAACGATACCCAATCTATTATTTCGGGTACCTGATTCCTCAAGTGACGTACTATTAAATCATTACTCGTGAACTGGTATCTCTTGGTTTACATGCCAAACGATCATTGATTGATATGACTCGCTTTCCTAGGTTCCTCCTAACACCGTTCACAGGGGTCCCTTCCTTCCCCAAGCCTCTTCTCACCGTGATAGGGGATCTGTGGAAGCTAGGAAGTATATCTATCCCATCTCTCTTTTCTTTTCTTCTCCTTTATGCCTTCTCCTCCCTTCCCTCTCTTCATTCGGCCTACGGGTGCGAGTAATTATCCACCAATTCTTATTAATTCAGGAGTTCTGTCCTCCTGATATCTCCTTTTCATTCGGATATCGCCTCCCTCTCAGCTGTATTTCCTGGTCATTAGAGGGAAGGCCCAGATATTGATCCCAAAGAAGATCGAATGGAGAAATTCGTGTATGACATCCCTTCTCCTATCTTGGAGGGGAGTTATCTGGTTCCTCCCTAGTCCAGATAAGTCCATTAACCCTTCCTTTCCCATCCCTTCGTCTTATTCTGTCGCGCGCCTCGTCGGCCATCGCCTTCATCCTCCTTATGAGGGTTCATGCTAAGCTTTTTGCGCCGCTACCCATCCTCTTCATAACCCCAACTAGCTATAGCCTTGACCATCCCTCCGCCTCCGTCCTAAAGTGGTCGATCATATCCTCTATTCTTTCCTCCCCCCCTCCTTTCTCCCTCCGATTATCCGTGGGTGACGCGCGTGGAAGGGGGTGAGAATGCGGGTGGAGCTTCGCTGATCGCCAGGCGTCCAGACAGTATACGCCCCCGCGCCGCGTCCCCCCCCTTACCACCAAACAGGCCAGAAGGCGATGTTTGCGGAAGAAAACAGGGATTTCACCGCATCGAGAGCGCCGATTCCGCCGGGAGGACGCAGCTACGGCTCACAGAGAAGCACAACAGACCAAGGACACCCGAAAGCGGGCCAAGCAGCGGCAGGAGCGAGCCGCCCACGTAGCCCTGCTGGCCGCTGGGGGCCTTCGACCCTAGCCCGAGTCAGTCCCAGGCAGTGCCGACTGGATGCCTATCTACACCGTCTTCCTCCATCCACCAAGCAGTCTTTACCTGACCCTCCAGACCCTCCAGACCCTCCGAACCCTCTCGACCCTCCAGACCCTCCGAACCCTCTTGACCCTCCAGACCCTCCAGACCCTCTCAACCTTTCAAACCCTCTCAACCCTTGCCAAACATCAGTTAACAAGTTTATAACCTCTCCTCCTTCCTCTTCGTCTTCCTCTTCTTCCGCGTTTGAGTCTTTCCTTCCACGACCGAGGCCTCAATTACAGGCCCGCCCTCCACTTAAAGTACACGACTCCTCCGCCTCTACCACTGCCATTCCTTCTTTTTCTTCCCCTCCTTCCGCTTGTCCGTCTTCCCTTCCACGACCGAGGCCTCAATTGCAGGCCCGCCCTCCACTTATGGTACCTAACTCCCCCGCTTCTGCCACTTCCTCTGCTTCTATTCCTATTCCTTTTCCTACTCCTTCCTCTTCTCTCCCATCCATCACCACTCTTCTCGATCACGCCACCCACACGCACTCCGTGCAAGGGCCGTTGGAAGGCTCCTCCGACACCGATCCTTCAGATATCCTTCCCTGGTCTCCCACCCCCACACCCACTCCATGTGGGGCCCCCTCCGTGGCCGGTGGTATAGATCCTCATCTCTTTCCCTCATAGTCAGCTGGATATCTGGGCCATCGATCTCCGTCTGTCGCCATCCTTCCCGACGTGCGCGCTCTCCCACTACGCGTTGCCCCCGGCAGGGCAAGTCCCTTTCCGATTCAAGCGCGCTCGAGCAGCGTGGGGGGGTCCCCCGACAGCAGGAGGGGCCCCCCGAAGGGAGGGAGGATCTCGAGGGGGTCGCCGCTGCGACGCGCAAGATACACCACCACCTCTGGTCCATAGTCGTCTCCTCGGCCTCCCTCGTCTTCCCCGACAGCCTCGCCAGAGTTGGTATGATTGGTGTGGCCTGTCGTTCCTTACACCTAGATAAACGGTCCACGTTTGCGTTCCCTTTGATCTGGGCCCCTTGATACCCGACTTGTTAAGGACCGATCCTCTTCCTTTTTTTATGGGAATCTTCAGACCAGACGCTTCTACCAAGGTTCTACTCCATGTCTGGCAGACCAGGACCGGTATCAGTTCCCCATGGAGTAGGTGTGCGTGGTGGTCCATCATCGATCGATCTTTTTTTCATCCACATCTTTCTCCTCATCATTCACTCGTCCTTTGGTCCATCATCATTCACCAAAGGAGTACCTCGGTTGGTGGTCGATGAGTCGGTAATGGAATCATCCTCACTTGTGGGTTGAATAATTGCCCACCTTCCATCACCTTGATAATTTTCTCTATTCGCATCGGCTCGGTCCGCCCGAGAATCCCCAATCAGCCATTCGGCCCCACGTCGGCCCGTCTAGCCCCCCCAGCCTACATCTCTTCATCAGATACCAAATTCGCTTCCAGCATCATCCAGCTCGGCCGACGTCGAGGTCGCTTCGTAGAAGGGTGCTCGTCCTTGCGGAGGCCGCCTTCTAGCGATTTCGACCATCTTATCCCAAAGGGGCCCTACTAATATCTTTACGAGCGGCAAGGCTAGGTCTTCCTTCTTATATCTCTGGCCCTTACTTCAACCGTTCAAGCGGGTCCGACGGCCTGTAAGAGGGTTGTGGTATGGAGATGGTGGGCGATCGATCCTTATCAAGGGTCCCATTGCCCCTTGATTTCCTTCCCGGATCTGGTTGAACCGTTG
>JAJREH010000120.1:0-18320 GCA_023065455.1 Cladonia rangiferina | reverse complement strand
CCTAGTTAGGGTTATCAGAAAATTCATCATTCTCATTTTCGTCTTGTTGTTTAGTATTTTTATTAGGGTTCTTTCGTTTTCTTGAATAAATGGACTATTATATTCAATATCTAAAATATTATCTTGAATAGTTTCTGACTTTGTTTCTGATTTATCTGATTGCGAGATATTCATATTTATTAATTCGCTTGATAATGATTCTTCTTCTACTTCTATAGAAGCTTCTTCTATTAGATCGGAATCAATATTTTGAAAATTTATATCTTCGTTATCATTTATATCTTCAGTATGATTAATAGTATCGAGATTATTATTACGCCGCGCAACGTGTCGGGTTCAGGTCAGATTTCGGATCGGGTTTAGGGGCCTGACCAAAAACCCGACCTGAACCCGACCCGACAGCAGGTTTTCGGGTTCAACCCGACCAACCCGATGGCCCCTATTATTTAGCATAGCTATGCCCTATTCGGCATAGCTATGCCCCTATCGCTGTCGCATAGATATAGCAACGTCGCTGTCGTATAGATATAGCAATGCATAGCTATGACAATGTCGCTGTCGTATAGCTATTGCCTATTATATAGCTATTAGATTGATTATTAGATTGATTATTAGATTGATATAGCTAGCGCTATATATATAGATCAGGTTTGATCGGGTTTAACCCGACCCGACGCGACAGGTTCAGGTCGGGTCGGGTTTCGGGTCGGGTTGGAAAAACCTCAACCCGACCCGACCCGTTGCGCGGCGTAATTATTATCAGAGTTTGATAAATTTATAAAATCATTATAATGGAAATCCGATGATATGTTGATAGCTTGTATACAATCAGTATTAAATGTAATAGACGCTTTGGATAATATTATCACGACATCTTCAATAGTAAATCCTCTAGTATCTAAATCCGGAAAACTCCGATGTTGAAACTTAGAGTTTAGAAAATTCCAATATAAAGCTATAATCCATAGTACTATAAGTCGCGGGTATTGACATCCAGATTCTTCATTATATTGCTTAGATCAGTAGATATTGTGTGGTAATAAACAATCAAAACAGGCGGTCCCAATGTCTAAAAGAGATTCGCCTTTAGATCTTTTTATCAATCGCTCTATATCTTGATAAAATTTTATATTAGATATATCTTGGCGTTCCTCAGTTTTATGATCTGAACTAGTAAGATATCGACTATTCCCAAAACAGATAGCGCAGCGTTGATTTAGTAGATTCAATCGCCTTGTAAAATCTATCCTTTCTTTCTTTTCTAAATCTTCTAGCCTAAGTTGTTTTTCGGCTTTATTACTATATATATTATATCTTTTTAGGTATAAATCGCATTTATGTTGTGATTTATTACATTCTTCTTGAAATTCATCTTGTAGATAGTACTTTATGATTCGTCGACGGCAGATTTTTTCATTTATATAACGTAATAACTAGAATTTATCGATCTTTAGAAAAGATTCAATATTAATTTCGAAATTAGGTGGGTTTTCATTTATTGGTTTATAGCTATTCGATTTAATAAAGAGTTAAGAATAAGAATCCTTATTATCTCTATCTCTATCAGCTCGACCGACTTCTGGTAAAAAATCTAGAAAATTTTCCTTCTTATATATATGAATAGACTTTATCTCGGTTGAATTCAATATAGATAATGAGGTTGATGAAGTAATATTAGACGGATCAATACTATAAGACGTAGTATAATCAATAGGATCCGATAAATTATCGAACATTGGGGAAATTTTCAAAGGTTTCAATACTAGCGTTGAGATTCGGGCTAGGAATAGAACCAAGAATAGGATTTCTAGCTTCTAGATAAGCCAATATATCCTGAATATTATTATCAGGATATTGATAACCCATCCTAGATAAATAGTTAAAAAGATAAAGACAAGAAGAAAAGAGAATCTCTTCTATACCGATCTTTCATGTTATCTCACTCGGCTTAGGTTGGGTTAACTATAATTTAGAAGCAAATCAAATTACGCTTTAGAATTTGAATTCTAAATCTAATCCCGATTCGAGTCAACAAAATTTGAGGTATTCAATCGAATTTCAATCCAATTAAATTTAATCCCGAGTCGGTATTATAGATTTTCGGGTTAGGGTTACAATATTCGAAGATTTTATACTTGTATAAGGTCGAGAAAAATTTAATTTCCTCAAATTTAATAGGATTAGACATTGAGGATTTCTAACCTTGAAATTGAAAATATATCTAAAATCCCCGGAATATAGACTCTGAAACCAAAATAAAAGACACGTATTTAGTAGAGTAATACGGAATATCGATACTTATAGATTGAATTTGGGTGGTGGGGGCTAAGATAGGAGTAATAGAAAACAGCCTTCCCGGCAGGGACCCCCGGAGGGCTGCCAGAGGCATTAGGGTCAGGGTTAGTTAGGGTCAGGGTTAGTTAGGGTTAGTGGTTAGGGTCAGGGTTAGGGGGATATATATAAACGCGTTATACTAGCTCTCTCAATTGGGTTGCGTGTACAAATTAGGGTGAGGGTTAGTGGTTAGGGTCAAGGTTAGAGGGATATATATAAACGCGTTATACTAGCTCTCTCAGCTGTACTGCATGTACAAATTAACAATTACCTTATTATATATCAAAGATTGATTCATTACTTACCTTAGGGGTAATATCAAAAGCTTAACCTTTCGATATAATTATTCAAATTAGATTTATAACCCTAGATTATACCTTGTTAATTTGGATAAGAGGGGTAGTAGTATTTATATCTCAATTTCCTAGAATAACTATATACTTTACATATCAACCCTTGCATGCATCGTTTGATTTATAGGTTGATTGCATGCAATGAGTAGATTGGCACATGCAAACATAGTTTACATGCCACGATCTTCTTAGGTCATCCCAACGACCAACTCCATGCTGTCTGCTACGGTTCTACCCGATACGCTACCCGATGGCATGGACCGACTCCCTGCTGGAGCAGAGGCAGCGGGGACGGCAAGCGACTAGGAGGTAAAGCATCGGGCTTGTTCGTCCATCGCACCGTCGCACCGTCGACGACTGGCAAAGGGGCCAGTGGCTGTCGTAGCCTTGCTCCGTTGGAATCAAGTGAAAAGCTACTCGATGCAGCGGACGCGTCGAAGGAACTTCGGAATCACTACTTCTTGAAATGATTGGATGTGCCTCGGACCGTTGGCATGCCTCGCAGCTCCTGACCTCGTCTGAAGCACATGGTGAGGGAGGTTTCAGATCCGGAACAGCAGAAGGGAGCTTCGCAATGGCATCTGCACCCGCATGGCCCATTAACCCTAAGCTGGGGTGCAGGATCATGTTAGAAAGCAGGGAAAGCTTGGGCTACAGGACCAGATTGCGGAGCAGAGGAAGCGGGGGTAGTAGGTAGCTTAGATGTAAAACCTCCCACTCGCTCATCCATCGCCACGTTCTGTCGCAACGTCAGCCGGCTACGAAGGAAGGAATCCGCAAGGGACCCGACCTAGAGTACGCTGCCTCCAAGCGGGATACCCGCTGCCCTCGACCATCTCCCCACGAGGGGACCCACTCGCCCAAAGGACGATGGCGGGAGGTGGAGCAAGCTCAGGGCGTAGGCAGCTTCGATGCAAAACCTCGTGCTCGCCCAACTCCATAAAGGTGTCCTACTATCGAAGCCGGGGAAGCTTGACGCGCAAGCACCGTGAACGTCAAACACCAAGGACCATATGGAGCAAGCTCGGGGCGTAGGCACCTTGGACGTAAAACATCGTGCTCCTCCACCTGTCACACCGTCAGCAGCTTGCAAGGGGGGACGTCTGCGAGGACCCCACCCGAAGATGCACGATTCTGCCCTTAGAAACGTTCCGTTGCCTCTATCTCTGCGAATTCCTCCACCCATATTTCTCCCGCGCGCTCGCCAGCTCAGGTTCTGAGCGTGTAGTGGTCACAGGGTTGGATGTCGACGTCCAACGTGGAGTAGTGGATGGAGATGGAGAGGATGGTCGACATAATCGGTGGCGTGATGAAGACGGAGGCGGGTATGTGACGTTCAGCGGGTTCATGGACATTGCGCATGAACGGGCTGTTGTGGGTAATTCGGGATGGATGGTAGGAGGTTTTGGAAGGATCAAGTCGTGTATTTCATCATCATTATGTACACCATTCACATTTCTTACCAAGGCATCCCCTCACCATCAATGTAAATGCGGACTGGCTCCTGGCCTGAACCGCCAGCTCCACCCGTCCTCGCTGCTGCTCCACCGCCAGCTCCACCCGTCCTCGCTGCTGCTCCACCGCCAGCTCCACCCGTCCTCGCTGCTGCTCCACCGCCAGCTCCACCCGTCCTCGCTGCTGCTCCACCGCCAGCTCCACCCGTCCTCGCCGCTGCTCCCCCGCCAGCTCCACCCGTCCTCGGTGTTGCTGCAGCCTGAAGTGCTGCCTGGTCACGTCTCGGCTTGGGTCGCCCATACATTGTCCTCACTTTCTGGTCCACCTGCCTCCTACTCTTGCCTTTGAAGTCCCCTCCGTACTTGATATCGTCGTGGCCACAGGAGATACAGGCGGAATTGAATTTGGAATTCTTCACTTTGTCCCCATGATTGTCCCATTGGGTGACGCGGCGACGGACGGACCCATCCCTGTTGACCGTCATCCACACGGTATTGGTCAAGCCCGCAGCTACCTTGCGTGCCGACTTTCCAGCACGCTTCCACGTGCCAACGCAGATGCCGGAGGGAGGACGGCGCCACTGGGGCTTGTGAGAGGAGGAGGTCGCGGGGAGGGCTGTTTGCGGCGATGTAGGCGGGATAGTACGACTGCCTAGCTCCTGTACACTGTCGCCGTCATCATCTTCGTCGTCATCATCGTAATCTATATGGCCTAGCTCCTGTACACTGTCGCCGTCATCATCTTCATCGTCATCATCATCTTCGTCATCATTCTCGTTCTCTTCTTCCTCCATCTCATCCATCATATCACCATCTTCATCATTGGTATTAGACCGAGGCCCAAACAAGTCGTCCTCAATGCTTCGCATGACCCCCGACGCATCCATATCGATGAGCTTGGCTACAAGCCAGGTGAGCGCAAGCAGGCAAGGCAAGGATCAAGAAGTCCAGTGGTGAGTCAGGTGAGCGCAGGCCGGCAAGGCAAGGATCCAGAAGTCCAGTGGTGAGCCGAATGAGCGCAGGCAGGCAAGGTCAGGATTCAGAAGTCAAGTGGCGAGCGCAGGAAAGTGGACGAAGAAGATGGATTTCGACCGCGCCAAGTCATTAGTTGGGATGCAACGGTGAAGTGAATAACAACGTGGACGTGGGCCGAAATGGTTGAATCGGCAACCGTGGCCCCAACAGAAAGATGACATATCCCGATTGCCAAACCATCACCCAATGATCTCATGCTACGTGTGAAAGGCTCAAGACAAGTCCTGTAGGAACCATCACCTCACCCTGCTGTGTCCGAGCATCCCACTCCTCGTCGGAAAGTAGCGCTTCCAGGCGGTCAATCCAGAACCAGACCAGTCCTGTGGCGGTCTACGCGGGAATGCGAACCGACCATCAACCCTCAACGACCGAGCCACAGTACATGGTTGGTCTGCTCCTCCACTGCCCGCGCGGAAGCATGCTGCGATAGATCGGGCCCTGCGAGCGTACATATCACGTCGACGGCATCCGTAGTATCCGGTGTAACCGCTACCCAGCAGCAGTGAAAGACGAGTCATGGACACTGACATCCTCTCCGACCGCTTGGCGGGCAGATGCTCCCAGGCTGCCCACATCGAAAGCACCCAACAGCGCTGTCAAAGCTGATGGCGCCGCGCCAGGTGGTGAGGGAATTGGCAACGGGGACCTGCCTGCAGTCCTCATACGGGAACGAGATGGGACGGCCGTGCAGGAAGGAGCACAGGATGCAGGCTCGCCCCCACTGGGCCAACCGTGGCTCGTACGAGGCCTCCGCGTCCGCAGATTCCATGGACTCAAGGGGGTCGAATGGGGCAGCGGCATGCAGGACTTCGGTGTGCATCGTAGGACTTGGTGAGGATACCCTAACACTGCCTACCGTGAATGAATACTCGGACTCGCTCCCTATATCTATTGGGTAGTGGGCCCGGTCCGAAGAGTGGGTCTCATCTGGGGCACCACTATGCATCCGGGGCGGCGGGCCAGCTGGTATATCCGGAGCTGGGGCGGTAGGGGGACGATGGATGACCACGGGGAGCCGCTTGCAACTCCAAGTGAGCATTCCCCGCATCCTACTCGGCGGCGGCGAGTTGACAATTCTGGCAGAGCACCCGCGCAATACCATCTGCCTCTTTGCACGCCGTCTCTTCCCGGCCACTACGCGAACCGTCCAGGTAGCCAGTCAGCAGTTGACGAAGGCAGTGGCGGGTCTGTGGAAATCGAGTCATGGATTTCTCGTCCTCGATCATACCACCCTTACAGGACTGATGACTCCGGGTAAGGGACCATCAAGGTTACAAGATAATTGTGCAGTCCGCGTGCAAGTTATCCCTCCCTACTCGACCCGTTTCCTCAGCATATGCGACGAGGTCTTCGGGGCATCCACATGAACCATTCAACCTACCACTGGATCATCAACCCCCGCCCCCAACGCGGACGTCGCGATCAGGAAAGGGGATCGCTGGCCTTGACTCCAGGTAGTCAGCATGGATGCCCATTCGGATGCTGACAACCCTTCAGAAATCACAATCCAACGGTTGCGCCAGCAGTAACCAAGCCTAGGTATATACAGGTGTGGGATGGCAACGCATGCTACTAGCAATGGCAGAGGGTCTCCAGTGTGCCTGTAGTAGAGCGACAGCTTTGGACTTGGAAGTGGTGTCGACGGTGTGTACGGGCATTGGTGGACTGGAGTACTTGGGAATGTATCCTAAAAACCTAGGCATTAGCACAAGCAGGGATAAAATGGCTTCATTTTTACTTCGTTGATCGACAAATGGATGGAGGAGGTGGTATTGGTAGGTGGTGCAGTTTGTATAAGGAACTCGGGGTTAGATACAGACACAAGCGCGGATGCCAAGCTTTATCTAGCGAAAATTTGGCAATTGCTAAATCCCGATTGACCTGAGCGGTCGCTGGCACTGCGCTTATATATATAATAAGCTTGAGCTGGCTTTATCATCAGGTTTATCAGCTCCATCATTCTTATTTCATCTTAACGAAACCAATCCTTGGTATCCTCTGCCTAGCAATCCACTATCCATCTCTCTGATGGATGCATGTCCACGTGACAAATATGGTGGTCGCGGGAACGAGCGCGGATGCCAAGCTTTAGCGAGGATTCTATAGTTGCTAAAGGTATACGATTAAGGCAGGGCCTATAGTGATACCCTGCTTGGTTCTACAAACATCGTCTTTAGCCCTCGCTATACCTGAGATTCCCCTAGAGCTCATCCAGGAAGAAGATTCGGCGTGTCTGGCTGATACGGGTGTATGGCTGCATGGCATGGTCGTTTCACCCTACCTACCTGGATTCGGGCTGTCTGGCTGTCTGGCCGACATGGCTGACATAACTGCATGGCTGCATGGCTGCATGGCATGGTTTTTCACCCTGCCAACCTGGATTCGGGCTGTCTGGCTGTGTTTTCACTCTACCTACCTGGATTCGGGCTGTCTGGCTGTCTGGCTGTACGGCATGGTGTTCTCGCCCTGTCAATCTGGATCTGGGACGTATGACCACAAAAATGCGGCAATTCTAGGTGATGGGGGCGATATCTTTCACAGGACCGACCCGATAGTTATCAAGGGAAATACGTGAAGATCAGTGCAAATCTTTCAATTGAATATATGAATATCCAAGATTTATATGATAGATGATATTGTTCTTCTACGATCAACGTTCACTAAGTTGAACAGGGCTAGGTTTATGGTCACCTTCAGGATCGGCATCGACGTTAAACACGGGTATGTTCCCTCTCCCGGAGCTGGGGGTTGGCGTCCCTGTCGTCTCGCTTGATGGAGTATCGCGGGAGCTTTGTCTGGGCGCGGAGAGGGTTGGCAATGTCAGAACAGGACGCGAGTCGGCCAACATCTTATGGAATTCCAAAGCCAGATAGTGCCAGCGTTTCTGAAACGTATTATCTTGCAAACCCCCATCAATATTTTTTTCTACCTTCCCTTCAAACTTGAGGAATCCGCCAGAAACAATTGCGGCAAGATTCTGATTCAGGGGCTCTGGCAGCCCTTCAAGCGTCGCCTTGATGAAGTCCGCTTTTTGTTGGACTGTTTTAATAAGATCTGGCAAACTGTGAAAAGGTCGGCTCGGATAATGCTGTATTGGTTGGTAGACAAACCTCATGTGAATCTATGCAGTTAGTTGCTGAGAAAGTGCGATTTGCAATTGCATTGTGCCCAACCGGTTGCTGTACATACTCAGGGCTGTCGTCCATGGTCTAGGTTCCCGAAAAAGGGCGAATCGATGCGAGCAGTTGCTGAGAAAGTGCGATGTGCAATGGTAATGTGTCCAACCGGCCGCTGTACATACTCAGGGCTGTCGTCCATGGTCCAGGTTCCCGAAAAAGGGCGAATCGATGCGAGCAGTTGCTGAGAAAGTGCGATGTGCAATGGTAATGTGTCCAACCGGCCGCTGTACATACTCAGGGCTATCGTCCATGGCTCGTTTTCCCGGAAAAAGGCAGTTTCTTCTATGCGAGCAGTTGCGTGATCTACCTCTGGATTCGGATTGTTCTTGATCACATGATAACCAAAGCCCAGCTGGTATTCTTCACCACGAAGAATTCGAATCCATTGGTCAAGTGCTTCTCCTGGATCCATTCTGTCAGGCTTCGTAAGGCATCCTACTGTCCTTGCCTCTGCCTTCATCTCTTTAATAAGACCAAAAGCACTAGAGTTGACAGCATCGTGAGTCATTGTCGGAGCAAGGAGGTTGATACAATTTTCAGCTTTGATGTACTCTTTCACGACGTTCCTAATGAGAGGCATAAGATACGCCTCTTCTGTATTATCTGTAACGTTGATAACTCCCGGTAAGGCATCGAATAATGGGTTGGATAATCCGGGTCCAGAAATATCACGACGAATAACATTAGGTGAGAATTTCACCCGGTGTTCCCGCTGCTGAAGAGGGTTGCCTGGCTTGTACCTCTCATGGGAGCTGCCCGGATTTGGTATAGCGAGCTGTGCTCGCAATTGTAATATGCCCAACCGGCTGCTGTACATATTCAGGGCTGTCGTCCATGGTTCGTCTTCCTTGAAAAAGGCAGCTTCTTCTATGCGAGCAGTTGCGTGATCTGCCTCAGACGAATCCGTACAGTCGGTTGCGGAGAAAGTGCGATGTGCAATTGTCATATACCCAACCGACTGCTGTACACATTCAGGGGTGTCGTTTAGGGTCCCTTGTCCCGGCAAAGGGCAGATTCTTCTCTGCGAGCAGTTGCGTGATCTTCCTCCGGGTGTCATGGACTCAACCAAACCGGACGCGGTATGAGGTGGAAGTATGATTGTATTGTGGCTATGAGGAAGGAACTATTTAAGCTGCCTGCAGCTGCTATCTAGTGGATCCGCAGAGCATGGACTAGATCCCATATGGACTAGTGTCTGCTCTGTCGTACCTAGGTCTATGACACTGGATTCGGATTGTTCTTGATCATATGATAACCAAAACCCAGCTGGCATTTACTTTCTTATTTCAGTAACTCTGATCCTGCTTCTTCCCTTACCCCCATATCTGAGAGGACACCCGGAGGCAAGGTGATTTTCAGAAATTCTCCTAGGAAGGGCCCTCTCGCCGGTCACAAAGGAATCAGCTGGAATCTGGACACAATTGGGGGGTCCCGGCACGCGATTAGGTGCTAGGACTAGGCTTCTCCCTGGTCGGAAGAAGCTTCAGGGGTAGAGGCAAGGTTAGCAGAGCTGATCCGGGCATCGCGAGCAGCTTGGGAGCGCTTCTTCTTCTCGCAGTCTTGGGCTGGGTTTCCTGGCTCACCGTAAGAAAGGCATCGGGACTTTTCGATGCGGTCTTGCTGTTCCTCAGCGGTGAGGGGGCCTCTAAGGCCTGTACGGGGGCGAGGGTTCACCGCTGAGAGGTCCATGGCCGTGTTGGAATCAGTGCCAGAGGTAGATCCTGCAGGCGTGCTTCCCACGAAGGCAGTGGCAGTAGTGGTGGTAGTAAGGCGTGTAGACGGACCTTCCCCCATCTCACTTACCATCTCCCGGACTGCGTTATCGCGAGCAATGTTCATTGCTTCCGAGTCGAGTGCTTTAGGCTTGGAGAGCCCCCAGCGTCAAATCTCCTTGGCAATCTGACGTTGATATATGAAAGCTTGCTCCGCGAATGCTTCCCATATTCCGAGGATTTGCTCGTAGTACTTTGTCTGTGGATGGTCCGGACATGAATGCTGCCTCTCAAAATGCTTCTCATATTCCTAGGATTTGCTCGTAGTACTTTGTCTGTGGATGGTCCGGACATGAATGCTGCCTCTCAAAATGCTTCTCATATTCCTAGGATTTGCTCGGAGTACTTTGTCTGTGGGTGGTCCGGACGTGGTGAAAGCTTCCTCCACGAATGCTTTATATATTCATTGCATACTTCTCATATACTCCCTCGAACCCATTCTGCTTAGTCTTTTTGTCTTTTCCCTTTGCTTGTAGTACTTGGTTTGTTAATGTTGATGGTGTCCAAAACCCTCAAGAACGTGCTCAAATACCATGGTCTGATGGGGAATCGACATTGATTCGAAATCTACGCAGAGCTCGATCTACTCCGCACCAATAACGGCCCTACCGCCCAGGTTTTACACGTACGAGATCCCTCGGCCAGAGCCCCAAGCCTTCGCTCGATTCCCACCCCGCCCCACCTCAGCACCCCTCCCGTTCCACTTGCCGGTCCCGTCCCCCAGACCGCTGCCGGGACTCGCGACACCTACATGCTCAACCGGTGGACATACACCAAAGTCAGTCACACCAGGATCTTGCAAGCGTCACCAAGGATGGACAGTACTCCCCTACATCGACTGGGAACCCCAAGCCCCAGCTGAACTCATCCACCCGGGTTGCAAGCCCATGGCCGTCAAGGCAGGGGCTGGGGAAAGTGGTGGGCGGTCACTCAAGCGGTGACCAGATCACCATCGAACGGCGTCGTCCCTGGGCTTTCAGCCGGCCGATACCTGTCCGTCAGGAGCCCGCTGGCCATCGAGATCGTTGGAGTAGGGAATTAGCATTGGGGGTGGTAGGAAAAGGGGCCTACCTCGATCACATATCGAACCTCCGCAGCGTGAGAGTTGCGTTTTGATCCCCAGGCGGAAAGGCTTGGGGAAGGGGGTGGGAAGGAGGATCGGACGGTGAGAGTCAAGGACAGGCTTGAAATGGTCGGGAACGATGCTGGCGGTTCTCTGGATGGTACGACGGGGTTATCGATACCTGAAGTCTGGATCCACGTTGTCAATACCATCCACCCGCTCGCTCTGCTCCCCGTGAGGCGGGTGATAGCTACCGGGTCTGAGCCCATCACATGGCCTATCAACGATCCAGGCTGGGAGTAGTGTGGCGCGTGGGTCGTCTGCCACCCCCACCTTCGACTGCCCATAGGATCCGCTTGTCACGGGGACGGTTCGATATGGCCGTGGGGAGTGCCCATCCGCATGAACCTTCTAATCGACCGCCTCATCCAGGTTCTCCACCGAGAGGGGGCTCAGAGATCGGGCCAGACGGCGGGGAGGGTATCGATAGTGACCTATAAGAACGCCGAGAGGTCGTCGCAGTTCCTGGCGGTCCCTCCCCCTACGAGTCCTCGCAGTAGGGAGTGATGAGGCGGCAATCCCAGTAAGGCCATGGAGGAGGGAGACGTTTTCCTTATCGTCCCCATCGCCGCGGAAAGAAGCGCCTGGCTCTGCGTCAGAAAGATCAAGGGTACGAGTCGAGTGCTCCATCAGATTGGTCATCTCCTCGTCCGGGGTGTCCTCGTGGATCTCAAAGGTCCATTCGTCCCGCTGCGACTGCGATTCAGCCTGGGGCGCGTGAGTGGGAAGGCTCCCCGTCATGGTAGCATCATCCCCGCATGGACGACCAGCAGGCGTCGTGACTGAGGCGGGCGTGATGCGCGGGTGCTTAGATGGGCTGGAGATCGGGTCCAACTGCAGAGGATCCTCGGCCTTTCGCTTTCTAGTCGCGGTCTGGAGAGGGTCAATCGCTGGGGTGGCCATCCGGTAGGGTAACAGCATATGGAATGGCAGCTGCTGGGATTTCGTCAAGTCGAGTTGAGGAGGGTTCAGGAAGATGTGAGGATCGATCCTGTGGGAGTGGGTCATCCCCAATCCCTGCGGTCGATGCCATGTGGACGTGGATGTGGGGGTGACAGCTGGAGCTATGGACACGCTCGGTTAGATAATCCAAACCGATAGACAGGCTCAAGACTGCAAGCGCTCGCGATCCACGGCGATAATGGAGACCAGCTTTGCAACCTTGGTCATACCAGGATGGGGAGACTGACCGGCTCGATGAAGGCGGACATGGTTCACTCTCCACCGTCCAACAGCTCTTCCCAAAGGCGCTCCTGCCTGAAGACCAGATCTGGATAGGGTGATGGCAGACATGTTGGACTCTCGGTATCCTTGCAATCGACTCCGACTCGAAACCAGGATAGCCGGTTCAAAAAGGATGACCGAGGAGAGCGTGGAGATGGACAGAGATTGGTGATGGGGGGGTATGATTGATAGCGAGGTACTGTGTAGACTGAAGGTAATGGGACCAACGTTGTAAGAGGGCAAAGAGGATAACGGCGACCTTTTGGACTTTATAGAAAGCGTCCGAGAGTCCTGTCCTACCGTTGAACAAAGACATATCCATACTCTTGCATCCTTCTACGCGTCGCATCCTCTGCACCGACAGGGGTGGGGGGTTTGGGCCAGAGGGCTTGGCGGGGACAAGCGCAACCGATTGGCCGGCCCGATCTACCGGAATCCATGCAGGTGGCTACCTTCCTGTCGTTTGGAAACCTTGGACGCGTAGGATCTATTTCAAATGAATGGGGCCTCTTGCCGGACCTGGTACCATTGTTCATCCAATCAATCGATTTCCCACAGTCGAATGGGGAGTGGCTCCAATCGCGGATGAAACGCAATTGCCCCTCGATCCCATGCTCGAGTATGCTGGAATGGCTGCAGCGATTATGCATGGCATACAAGACCCTCCCTCCGCTACTGATCCCATGCTTTGGCCGCAGTATCAAGACTCGTTGGACAGCCGACGCGACTGAAGCTTGGCTTGTTGCGCCGTCTTGGGGGGTTGTTTGTGCCCGACCCATCCGATGCAGGGCTCGCTCGAGTATGATGGAATGGCTGCAGCGATTATGTATGGCATGCGAGACCTTCCCTCCGCTACCGATCCCATACCCTGACTTACACGGGCCGATCTCCCAGCCCGGATGGCGGGCACTATCTCTTGATCAAACATCTGGTACCCTTGCCCTGCTTTGGTCCAGTGACATCTCACGTGGGCCCTCTTCCAGGCGAATTAGATGGCTTTTGACTCGGTCCCAGTCCAATTGTCATCCTTGCTGCTGTCCTTCCGGATCCAAACCCCGTCTTGGTCTTCTTGGACGGGCTCTGTAGATCACTTGAGCCATTGCAGAAGAAACCAAGCTAGCATGGTTCTGTTGGAGTCCATTCCATCTCTACATGCCGCTCCTTACTCCTCTTCCAACATGTGTCTTGTGTTTCATCACGATCTCAACATCAAGGAGACACTTCCTCCTCTCCTCGCTCCAGACAGATGCATCTTCGATCTCGTCCAGCATGTGAGCGAAACAAGCTTGGTTATGCTTTTATCATCATACCCCGCATGGGGTCATCAACATGCTTCCACTTGAACACAATTTTGATTGTGGCGACATCTTCTTCCGTCAGGTTCCAGACGCCGATAGCTTGGAAAAAACAGCAGACATGCTAGAACATTCGCTGAGCTTGAAAGGCGTATACTCCGTCGAAGGAGCAACACGGACTATAAATGTGGTGCGGTTCAGCTTATTGAGATCTCCTGCGATGGGTTCGTTTAGCGGTCTGGGAGTTGTATAACCCAGGGCTGATGGCTGCGAAAGTTACAAGGGCAGGTTCGGCAGATCTTAATCAAAAAGGGTTGAGAACAGGCCTATGGACGTCGATGCCGGAGGTTGCACCGTGGTTAAACTTGACTGTATCTGGGGAGCTGAGATCTGCGCTCGGCTAGTTCGACGGTTAGGCTGCTTTGAGGGAGGCGGAGCGATGGCCTGTAAACGCCGTATCTCCTCTGGGATCATAACCCTATCTTGGTCTTCTTGGACGGGCTCTCCTCTAGGATTATGACTCGGTCTTGGTCTTCTTGGACGGGCTCTCCTCTAGGGTCATACCTCGGTCTTGGTCTTCTTAGATGGGCTCTCCTCCTTCTAGGTATCCGGATCGTTGGCTTCCGATAGGCAAATCTCGTCTCCAGATTCGTCACCCATACAGGGGCGAGACTGGCTGACTTTGGGTTCGCGACCCCGCTTGAACTTTGCCTGACTGCCGACCTCGTTGCCATTGGTCTTTGGAGGGGCCTTTTTAACACCCCATATGTTTTCCGCCCCACGCAATGACTTCGTTGCAGCATCTTTCTTCCTCCCTTATCTATATTGCTTCAAAGTCGGTCATTCCACCCTCGACCTTGAGAAGCCTTTGGAGGGCACATTTATCTCGATCCAATCTGACAACCCCATTCTCTTCCAGCTTTCATTCGCGTATCTTAAAGTCTTGTCAAGACGCGGCGATCGAAGTACATCCAATCACGGGATCTCGGACGGGCGGAAATGGAGTGGAATTTTCTTTTCCTACCTCGTTTCGGGTATCGTTGCTCGCCAACGGTCTCGGGGTTAGTAGTAGTACCCTTGCGCGGTATTCCCATACCGATGCAAGGCTTTTCCTATATATATTTAGAGCATGCCGATGGCAGCGAGCTGCATGTTTTCGGCCAACCAATACAGAGTCTGAACCTCGTCAGCTTATCAGCGTTCCACCCTGGCCAGATGAGCATGAATGTCCTTGAAGTTGTTGGGTAGCTAGGGACATAAGGATGGTAAGCGAGAAAGATTCTGCACCTCCATCGTCAGTATGCCTGCAGCTTCGATTCGAGTCCCGCATCTCCACCAACAAGCCCTGCTGACGCTCCGATTCGAGTCCCGCATCTCCACCTCCATCGTCAGTATGCCTGCAGCTTCGATTCGAGTCCCGCATCTCCACCAACAAGCCCTGCTGACGCTCCGATTCGAGTCCCGCATCTCCACCAACAAGCCCTGCTGACGCTCCGATTCGAGTCCCGCATCTCCACCTCCATCGTCAGTATGCCTGCAGCTTCGATTCGAGTCCCGCATCTCCACCAACAAGCCCTGCTGACGCTCCGATTCCAATCCCACACCTCCATCAACAGGCCCCGCTGACGCTCCGATTCCAATCCTATCGGGGGCTCCGCTGCTGGCGTTGGCGTCGCGATTCCATCGTCAACACCTGCTCCACTTCAAGCTCTACGATTGATTCAGCCTGTTATGGAGCCACTGGCTTAACCAATACTATCGCAGCTCCATCTGTGACCGACATTGACATCGGATCTGGCTCGACCTCGTCTGCTGTTATCGGTGGTCCAAGCTGCAGAAGGAAAAGGAAGCCAAGCAGGAACTTGTCGCAGAATGAATATTGAGAAAATGTGTTCCAAACATAGGTTTTTGATATGAACCCGCCGTTCTGGATTCTGCCCATCATCCTTTCCACAGATGGGGCGGCATCTGGTGTTGACAGAACAACAAACAAGAAACCGCGGCAGCAATTTCCCCATCTTGTATACCACCATCGCGTTTTTGCCGTCTCCGCCAGGCAGCAAGCTGGTCAAGCAAAGCTCTTTGCTTCTTATTCCCCTGCAGCAAGTATTGGCATCGCAGCCTAGGACGAGCTTTGCGTTGGTAGAACCCTCGCTGTGGACTGCTTGCTGTCTCATGTACAATCCCCGTCCGATGGAGGAGCAGCATGGAGCTTGGCGACTGTCGAGCCAGCGGTCCCAAGTCCATCGCACTATCACCACCTAGGATCTGACTCCATCATGTGGTAGCCAGGCATCGAATGATAAACTGAAGCGGTTGAATCCTCACTGTGTATGCCTCCTTCCATGCTTCTCTCACCTCCAACCCACCTCTCAGACCATCGCTACCGCCTGTTTGCCGTCTCGTGTGGAGTCTCGGGTCGATGAGGAAGAAGCAGGGCGGGTTGAGCTCACTGCATCATGTGTTAAGCATCGAACGATGAACTGAAGCGGTTGAATCCTCACTGTGTATGCCTCCTTCCATGCTTCTCTCACCTCCAACCCACCTCTCAGACCATCGCTACCGCCTGTTTGCCGTCTCGTGTGGAGTCTCGGGTCGATGAGGAAGAAGCAGGGCGGGTTGAGCTCACTGCATCATGTGTTAAGCATCGAACGATGAACTGAAGCGGTTGAATCCTCACTGTGTATGCCTCCTTCTATGCTTCTCTCACCTCCAAACCACCTCTCAGACCATCGCTACCGCCTGTTTGCCGTCTCGTGTGGAGTCCCGATCGATGAGGAAGAAACAGGGCGGGTTGAGCTCACTGCATCATGTGTTGGGCATCAAAGGACAAGACCAGGCAGCCAAATCCCCACCTGGATCCCTCATCTCAAGCTCTTCCCGTCCAACGTACAGTCTCAGGTAGATGAGAAAGGAGTCAGGATGGGTGACAAGAACCCGCGATCTTGCATGCCTCACAACATCATCGCCACAGGTCTGGCCGTGTTCGGTGTTGACAGAACAGCAAGGGATGAGCTCCGGCAGCCATTTCCTCACCTGGGATGCTTCCTTGCAACATCTTTCTCGCAGTCGACGACTTGCAGGCCCCGTGACATCTCCAGCAGAAGACGGCACATCCTTCACATCCGCAGTTGTACGGATCGGTTGGTGCTGGGCATTCACAAGACATCCCATGAGGAGATCGGGCAGTGAGATCCTCGCCTAGGATACTTCATTGCCACATCTCTGACACATCCAATAGAGGACGGTACATCCTTCACATCAGCCGTACCACGGATCGGTCTGCGCCAGGCATCAACAAGGCATCGTATGGTGAGGTCAGACCAGCCATATCCTCACTATTCACCTCGGTTCCGGGGTATAGACAGTGTCTGGTCGTCGAATATCCCTCATTGCCCTCGTCTTTCTCACTGGAGATCATCTCACATCACCGCTGTTTCGCTGCTGTCGGCTTTTGACTCACCGCCGTACTTGGTCTCGCGTGTTAAGGGAGTTACCCCGTTACTTGATGAATGAGGCTGACAGCTGGAGCAGATCCTTCAACGCCCCCTCACCAATATCACGATTGCAATTGATGAAAGAGGAGGCAAGAGGCTTGATTCGATATAATACCTTGACCAGACCACCACCATCATCTTCAGCGCTGTTCGCTTGCAGCATTCCCATTATCTTTGCTCTCCGCTTCAAAAGACTTCCTACATCCACTTCCTGACTCCCCAGACTCCACCTCGCTGAACCTCTGGCCCGTCGCTTGCTTACAGACCTGCGAGGATTGTAGCTTTTCGACTCGGCCAGGACTGTTGCTGGTGCAGAGCTCTCAGGTATGCTAACTTCTCGCGTGAGGCATAGGTATCAGCGGCCTCGTCCCTTCCATTCAACCAATCCAACCCGTCTCAGCCTACCACCCCAGATCTGCCCGCCCACGACCTGGAAGATTCACAGCTGTATCCTGCTTGTATCGCAACCGACCAACCACGAGTCAGCAACCGTAGGAGAATAAGGCCTTACCGCGTCAACCTGAATCTTGCTACCAATAGACACGAGTGCTATGAACTTCACGAATGCTACGGACTCAAGACTAGATCGCTCGACCTCAGACCCCATCCGCAATGCTGCTTCAACTAGATCGCTCGGCCTCGGACCCCATCTACAATACTGCTTCAACTAGATCGCTCGGCCTCGGACCCCATCTACAATACTGCTTCAACTAGATCGCTCGGCCTCGGACCCCATCTACAATACTGCTTCGACCAAGACGCTCGACCTCAGACCCCATCCGCAATACTGCTTTAACTGAATCGCGTGACCCCAGGCCCCATCTGCAGTGCTGCTTCTACCAAGACGCTCAACCCCAGGCCTCATCCACAATGCTGCTTCAACTAAATCGCGTGACCCCAGGCCCCTTCCGCAATGCTGCTTCAACCATCTCGCGTGACTCTAGGCCCCATCTACAGTGCTGCTTCAACCAAATCGCGTGACTCTAGGCCCCATCTACAGTGCTGCTTCAACCAAATCGCGTGACCCCAGACCCTCTCCGCAACAGCAGTCTGG
>JAJREH010000100.1:0-29126 GCA_023065455.1 Cladonia rangiferina | reverse complement strand
TATTCTTCACCACGAAGAATTCGAATCCATTGGTCAAGTGCTTCTCCTGGATCCATTCTGTCAGGCTTCGTAAGGCATCCTACTGTCCTTGCCTCTGCCTTCATCTCTTTAATAAGACCAAAAGCACTAGAGTTGACAGCATCGTGAGTCATTGTCGGAGCAAGGAGGTTGATACAATTTTCAGCTTTGATGTACTCTTTCACGACGTTCCTAATGAGAGGCATAAGATACGCCTCTTCTGTATTATCTGTAACGTTGATAACTCCCGGTAAGGCATCGAATAATGGGTTGGATAATCCGGGTCCAGAAATATCACGACGAATAACATTAGGTGAGAATTTCACCCGGTGTTCCCGCTGCTGAAGAGGGTTGCCTGGCTTGTACCTCTCATGGGAGCTGCCCGGATTTGGTATAGCGAGCTGTGCTCGCAATTGTAATATGCCCAACCGGCTGCTGTACATATTCAGGGCTGTCGTCCATGGTTCGTCTTCCTTGAAAAAGGCAGCTTCTTCTATGCGAGCAGTTGCGTGATCTGCCTCAGACGAATCCGTACAGTCGGTTGCGGAGAAAGTGCGATGTGCAATTGTCATATACCCAACCGACTGCTGTACACATTCAGGGGTGTCGTTTAGGGTCCCTTGTCCGGCAAAGGGCAGATTCTTCTCTGCGAGCAGTTGCGTGATCTTCCTCCGGGTGTCATGGACTCAACCAAACCGGACGCGGTATGAGGTGGAAGTATGATTGTATTGTGGCTATGAGGAAGGAACTATTTAAGCTGCCTGCAGCTGCTATCTAGTGGATCCGCAGAGCATGGACTAGATCCCATATGGACTAGTGTCTGCTCTGTCGTACCTAGGTCTATGACACTGGATTCGGATTGTTCTTGATCATATGATAACCAAAACCCAGCTGGCATTTACTTTCTTATTTCAGTAACTCTGATCCTGCTTCTTCCCTTACCCCCATATCTGAGAGGACACCCGGAGGCAAGGTGATTTTCAGAAATTCTCCTAGGAAGGGCCCTCTCGCCGGTCACAAAGGAATCAGCTGGAATCTGGACACAATTGGGGGTCCCGGCACGCGATTAGGTGCTAGGACTAGGCTTCTCCCTGGTCGGAAGAAGCTTCAGGGGTAGAGGCAAGGTTAGCAGAGCTGATCCGGGCATCGCGAGCAGCTTGGGAGCGCTTCTTCTTCTCGCAGTCTTGGGCTGGGTTTCCTGGCTCACCGTAAGAAAGGCATCGGGACTTTTCGATGCGGTCTTGCTGTTCCTCAGCGGTGAGGGGCCTCTAAGGCCTGTACGGGGGCGAGGGTTCACCGCTGAGAGGTCCATGGCCGTGTTGGAATCAGTGCCAGAGGTAGATCCTGCAGGCGTGCTTCCCACGAAGGCAGTGGCAGTAGTGGTGGTAGTAAGGCGTGTAGACGGACCTTCCCCCATCTCACTTACCATCTCCCGGACTGCGTTATCGCGAGCAATGTTCATTGCTTCCGAGTCGAGTGCTTTAGGCTTGGAGAGCCCCCAGCGTCAAATCTCCTTGGCAATCTGACGTTGATATATGAAAGCTTGCTCCGCGAATGCTTCCCATATTCCGAGGATTTGCTCGTAGTACTTTGTCTGTGGATGGTCCGGACATGAATGCTGCCTCTCAAAATGCTTCTCATATTCCTAGGATTTGCTCGTAGTACTTTGTCTGTGGATGGTCCGGACATGAATGCTGCCTCTCAAAATGCTTCTCATATTCCTAGGATTTGCTCGGAGTACTTTGTCTGTGGGTGGTCCGGACGTGGTGAAAGCTTCCTCCACGAATGCTTTATATATTCATTGCATACTTCTCATATACTCCCTCGAACCCATTCTGCTTAGTCTTTTTGTCTTTTCCCTTTGCTTGTAGTACTTGGTTTGTTAATGTTGATGGTGTCCAAAACCCTCAAGAACGTGCTCAAATACCATGGTCTGATGGGGAATCGACATTGATTCGAAATCTACGCAGAGCTCGATCTACTCCGCACCAATAACGGCCCTACCGCCCAGGTTTTACACGTACGAGATCCCTCGGCCAGAGCCCCAAGCCTTCGCTCGATTCCCACCCCGCCCCACCTCAGCACCCCTCCCGTTCCACTTGCCGGTCCCGTCCCCCAGACCGCTGCCGGGACTCGCGACACCTACATGCTCAACCGGTGGACATACACCAAAGTCAGTCACACCAGGATCTTGCAAGCGTCACCAAGGATGGACAGTACTCCCCTACATCGACTGGGAACCCCAAGCCCCAGCTGAACTCATCCACCCGGGTTGCAAGCCCATGGCCGTCAAGGCAGGGGCTGGGGAAAGTGGTGGGCGGTCACTCAAGCGGTGACCAGATCACCATCGAACGGCGTCGTCCCTGGGCTTTCAGCCGGCCGATACCTGTCCGTCAGGAGCCCGCTGGCCATCGAGATCGTTGGAGTAGGGAATTAGCATTGGGGGTGGTAGGAAAAGGGGCCTACCTCGATCACATATCGAACCTCCGCAGCGTGAGAGTTGCGTTTTGATCCCCAGGCGGAAAGGCTTGGGGAAGGGGGTGGGAAGGAGGATCGGACGGTGAGAGTCAAGGACAGGCTTGAAATGGTCGGGAACGATGCTGGCGGTTCTCTGGATGGTACGACGGGGTTATCGATACCTGAAGTCTGGATCCACGTTGTCAATACCATCCACCCGCTCGCTCTGCTCCCCGTGAGGCGGGTGATAGCTACCGGGTCTGAGCCCATCACATGGCCTATCAACGATCCAGGCTGGGAGTAGTGTGGCGCGTGGGTCGTCTGCCACCCCCACCTTCGACTGCCCATAGGATCCGCTTGTCACGGGGACGGTTCGATATGGCCGTGGGGAGTGCCCATCCGCATGAACCTTCTAATCGACCGCCTCATCCAGGTTCTCCACCGAGAGGGGGCTCAGAGATCGGGCCAGACGGCGGGGAGGGTATCGATAGTGACCTATAAGAACGCCGAGAGGTCGTCGCAGTTCCTGGCGGTCCCTCCCCCTACGAGTCCTCGCAGTAGGGAGTGATGAGGCGGCAATCCCAGTAAGGCCATGGAGGAGGGAGACGTTTTCCTTATCGTCCCCATCGCCGCGGAAAGAAGCGCCTGGCTCTGCGTCAGAAAGATCAAGGGTACGAGTCGAGTGCTCCATCAGATTGGTCATCTCCTCGTCCGGGGTGTCCTCGTGGATCTCAAAGGTCCATTCGTCCCGCTGCGACTGCGATTCAGCCTGGGGCGCGTGAGTGGGAAGGCTCCCCGTCATGGTAGCATCATCCCCGCATGGACGACCAGCAGGCGTCGTGACTGAGGCGGGCGTGATGCGCGGGTGCTTAGATGGGCTGGAGATCGGGTCCAACTGCAGAGGATCCTCGGCCTTTCGCTTTCTAGTCGCGGTCTGGAGAGGGTCAATCGCTGGGGTGGCCATCCGGTAGGGTAACAGCATATGGAATGGCAGCTGCTGGGATTTCGTCAAGTCGAGTTGAGGAGGGTTCAGGAAGATGTGAGGATCGATCCTGTGGGAGTGGGTCATCCCCAATCCCTGCGGTCGATGCCATGTGGACGTGGATGTGGGGGTGACAGCTGGAGCTATGGACACGCTCGGTTAGATAATCCAAACCGATAGACAGGCTCAAGACTGCAAGCGCTCGCGATCCACGGCGATAATGGAGACCAGCTTTGCAACCTTGGTCATACCAGGATGGGGAGACTGACCGGCTCGATGAAGGCGGACATGGTTCACTCTCCACCGTCCAACAGCTCTTCCCAAAGGCGCTCCTGCCTGAAGACCAGATCTGGATAGGGTGATGGCAGACATGTTGGACTCTCGGTATCCTTGCAATCGACTCCGACTCGAAACCAGGATAGCCGGTTCAAAAAGGATGACCGAGGAGAGCGTGGAGATGGACAGAGATTGGTGATGGGGGGGTATGATTGATAGCGAGGTACTGTGTAGACTGAAGGTAATGGGACCAACGTTGTAAGAGGGCAAAGAGGATAACGGCGACCTTTTGGACTTTATAGAAAGCGTCCGAGAGTCCTGTCCTACCGTTGAACAAAGACATATCCATACTCTTGCATCCTTCTACGCGTCGCATCCTCTGCACCGACAGGGGTGGGGGGTTTGGGCCAGAGGGCTTGGCGGGGACAAGCGCAACCGATTGGCCGGCCCGATCTACCGGAATCCATGCAGGTGGCTACCTTCCTGTCGTTTGGAAACCTTGGACGCGTAGGATCTATTTCAAATGAATGGGGCCTCTTGCCGGACCTGGTACCATTGTTCATCCAATCAATCGATTTCCCACAGTCGAATGGGGAGTGGCTCCAATCGCGGATGAAACGCAATTGCCCCTCGATCCCATGCTCGAGTATGCTGGAATGGCTGCAGCGATTATGCATGGCATACAAGACCCTCCCTCCGCTACTGATCCCATGCTTTGGCCGCAGTATCAAGACTCGTTGGACAGCCGACGCGACTGAAGCTTGGCTTGTTGCGCCGTCTTGGGGGGTTGTTTGTGCCCGACCCATCCGATGCAGGGCTCGCTCGAGTATGATGGAATGGCTGCAGCGATTATGTATGGCATGCGAGACCTTCCCTCCGCTACCGATCCCATACCCTGACTTACACGGGCCGATCTCCCAGCCCGGATGGCGGGCACTATCTCTTGATCAAACATCTGGTACCCTTGCCCTGCTTTGGTCCAGTGACATCTCACGTGGGCCCTCTTCCAGGCGAATTAGATGGCTTTTGACTCGGTCCCAGTCCAATTGTCATCCTTGCTGCTGTCCTTCCGGATCCAAACCCCGTCTTGGTCTTCTTGGACGGGCTCTGTAGATCACTTGAGCCATTGCAGAAGAAACCAAGCTAGCATGGTTCTGTTGGAGTCCATTCCATCTCTACATGCCGCTCCTTACTCCTCTTCCAACATGTGTCTTGTGTTTCATCACGATCTCAACATCAAGGAGACACTTCCTCCTCTCCTCGCTCCAGACAGATGCATCTTCGATCTCGTCCAGCATGTGAGCGAAACAAGCTTGGTTATGCTTTTATCATCATACCCCGCATGGGGTCATCAACATGCTTCCACTTGAACACAATTTTGATTGTGGCGACATCTTCTTCCGTCAGGTTCCAGACGCCGATAGCTTGGAAAAAACAGCAGACATGCTAGAACATTCGCTGAGCTTGAAAGGCGTATACTCCGTCGAAGGAGCAACACGGACTATAAATGTGGTGCGGTTCAGCTTATTGAGATCTCCTGCGATGGGTTCGTTTAGCGGTCTGGGAGTTGTATAACCCAGGGCTGATGGCTGCGAAAGTTACAAGGGCAGGTTCGGCAGATCTTAATCAAAAAGGGTTGAGAACAGGCCTATGGACGTCGATGCCGGAGGTTGCACCGTGGTTAAACTTGACTGTATCTGGGGAGCTGAGATCTGCGCTCGGCTAGTTCGACGGTTAGGCTGCTTTGAGGGAGGCGGAGCGATGGCCTGTAAACGCCGTATCTCCTCTGGGATCATAACCCTATCTTGGTCTTCTTGGACGGGCTCTCCTCTAGGATTATGACTCGGTCTTGGTCTTCTTGGACGGGCTCTCCTCTAGGGTCATACCTCGGTCTTGGTCTTCTTAGATGGGCTCTCCTCCTTCTAGGTATCCGGATCGTTGGCTTCCGATAGGCAAATCTCGTCTCCAGATTCGTCACCCATACAGGGGCGAGACTGGCTGACTTTGGGTTCGCGACCCCGCTTGAACTTTGCCTGACTGCCGACCTCGTTGCCATTGGTCTTTGGAGGGGCCTTTTTAACACCCCATATGTTTTCCGCCCCACGCAATGACTTCGTTGCAGCATCTTTCTTCCTCCCTTATCTATATTGCTTCAAAGTCGGTCATTCCACCCTCGACCTTGAGAAGCCTTTGGAGGGCACATTTATCTCGATCCAATCTGACAACCCCATTCTCTTCCAGCTTTCATTCGCGTATCTTAAAGTCTTGTCAAGACGCGGCGATCGAAGTACATCCAATCACGGGATCTCGGACGGGCGGAAATGGAGTGGAATTTTCTTTTCCTACCTCGTTTCGGGTATCGTTGCTCGCCAACGGTCTCGGGGTTAGTAGTAGTACCCTTGCGCGGTATTCCCATACCGATGCAAGGCTTTTCCTATATATATTTAGAGCATGCCGATGGCAGCGAGCTGCATGTTTTCGGCCAACCAATACAGAGTCTGAACCTCGTCAGCTTATCAGCGTTCCACCCTGGCCAGATGAGCATGAATGTCCTTGAAGTTGTTGGGTAGCTAGGGACATAAGGATGGTAAGCGAGAAAGATTCTGCACCTCCATCGTCAGTATGCCTGCAGCTTCGATTCGAGTCCCGCATCTCCACCAACAAGCCCTGCTGACGCTCCGATTCGAGTCCCGCATCTCCACCTCCATCGTCAGTATGCCTGCAGCTTCGATTCGAGTCCCGCATCTCCACCAACAAGCCCTGCTGACGCTCCGATTCGAGTCCCGCATCTCCACCAACAAGCCCTGCTGACGCTCCGATTCGAGTCCCGCATCTCCACCTCCATCGTCAGTATGCCTGCAGCTTCGATTCGAGTCCCGCATCTCCACCAACAAGCCCTGCTGACGCTCCGATTCCAATCCCACACCTCCATCAACAGGCCCCGCTGACGCTCCGATTCCAATCCTATCGGGGGCTCCGCTGCTGGCGTTGGCGTCGCGATTCCATCGTCAACACCTGCTCCACTTCAAGCTCTACGATTGATTCAGCCTGTTATGGAGCCACTGGCTTAACCAATACTATCGCAGCTCCATCTGTGACCGACATTGACATCGGATCTGGCTCGACCTCGTCTGCTGTTATCGGTGGTCCAAGCTGCAGAAGGAAAAGGAAGCCAAGCAGGAACTTGTCGCAGAATGAATATTGAGAAAATGTGTTCCAAACATAGGTTTTTGATATGAACCCGCCGTTCTGGATTCTGCCCATCATCCTTTCCACAGATGGGGCGGCATCTGGTGTTGACAGAACAACAAACAAGAAACCGCGGCAGCAATTTCCCCATCTTGTATACCACCATCGCGTTTTTGCCGTCTCCGCCAGGCAGCAAGCTGGTCAAGCAAAGCTCTTTGCTTCTTATTCCCCTGCAGCAAGTATTGGCATCGCAGCCTAGGACGAGCTTTGCGTTGGTAGAACCCTCGCTGTGGACTGCTTGCTGTCTCATGTACAATCCCCGTCCGATGGAGGAGCAGCATGGAGCTTGGCGACTGTCGAGCCAGCGGTCCCAAGTCCATCGCACTATCACCACCTAGGATCTGACTCCATCATGTGGTAGCCAGGCATCGAATGATAAACTGAAGCGGTTGAATCCTCACTGTGTATGCCTCCTTCCATGCTTCTCTCACCTCCAACCCACCTCTCAGACCATCGCTACCGCCTGTTTGCCGTCTCGTGTGGAGTCTCGGGTCGATGAGGAAGAAGCAGGGCGGGTTGAGCTCACTGCATCATGTGTTAAGCATCGAACGATGAACTGAAGCGGTTGAATCCTCACTGTGTATGCCTCCTTCCATGCTTCTCTCACCTCCAACCCACCTCTCAGACCATCGCTACCGCCTGTTTGCCGTCTCGTGTGGAGTCTCGGGTCGATGAGGAAGAAGCAGGGCGGGTTGAGCTCACTGCATCATGTGTTAAGCATCGAACGATGAACTGAAGCGGTTGAATCCTCACTGTGTATGCCTCCTTCTATGCTTCTCTCACCTCCAAACCACCTCTCAGACCATCGCTACCGCCTGTTTGCCGTCTCGTGTGGAGTCCCGATCGATGAGGAAGAAACAGGGCGGGTTGAGCTCACTGCATCATGTGTTGGGCATCAAAGGACAAGACCAGGCAGCCAAATCCCCACCTGGATCCCTCATCTCAAGCTCTTCCCGTCCAACGTACAGTCTCAGGTAGATGAGAAAGGAGTCAGGATGGGTGACAAGAACCCGCGATCTTGCATGCCTCACAACATCATCGCCACAGGTCTGGCCGTGTTCGGTGTTGACAGAACAGCAAGGGATGAGCTCCGGCAGCCATTTCCTCACCTGGGATGCTTCCTTGCAACATCTTTCTCGCAGTCGACGACTTGCAGGCCCCGTGACATCTCCAGCAGAAGACGGCACATCCTTCACATCCGCAGTTGTACGGATCGGTTGGTGCTGGGCATTCACAAGACATCCCATGAGGAGATCGGGCAGTGAGATCCTCGCCTAGGATACTTCATTGCCACATCTCTGACACATCCAATAGAGGACGGTACATCCTTCACATCAGCCGTACCACGGATCGGTCTGCGCCAGGCATCAACAAGGCATCGTATGGTGAGGTCAGACCAGCCATATCCTCACTATTCACCTCGGTTCCGGGGTATAGACAGTGTCTGGTCGTCGAATATCCCTCATTGCCCTCGTCTTTCTCACTGGAGATCATCTCACATCACCGCTGTTTCGCTGCTGTCGGCTTTTGACTCACCGCCGTACTTGGTCTCGCGTGTTAAGGGAGTTACCCCGTTACTTGATGAATGAGGCTGACAGCTGGAGCAGATCCTTCAACGCCCCCTCACCAATATCACGATTGCAATTGATGAAAGAGGAGGCAAGAGGCTTGATTCGATATAATACCTTGACCAGACCACCACCATCATCTTCAGCGCTGTTCGCTTGCAGCATTCCCATTATCTTTGCTCTCCGCTTCAAAAGACTTCCTACATCCACTTCCTGACTCCCCAGACTCCACCTCGCTGAACCTCTGGCCCGTCGCTTGCTTACAGACCTGCGAGGATTGTAGCTTTTCGACTCGGCCAGGACTGTTGCTGGTGCAGAGCTCTCAGGTATGCTAACTTCTCGCGTGAGGCATAGGTATCAGCGGCCTCGTCCCTTCCATTCAACCAATCCAACCCGTCTCAGCCTACCACCCCCAGATCTGCCCGCCCACGACCTGGAAGATTCACAGCTGTATCCTGCTTGTATCGCAACCGACCAACCACGAGTCAGCAACCGTAGGAGAATAAGGCCTTACCGCGTCAACCTGAATCTTGCTACCAATAGACACGAGTGCTATGAACTTCACGAATGCTACGGACTCAAGACTAGATCGCTCGACCTCAGACCCCATCCGCAATGCTGCTTCAACTAGATCGCTCGGCCTCGGACCCCATCTACAATACTGCTTCAACTAGATCGCTCGGCCTCGGACCCCATCTACAATACTGCTTCAACTAGATCGCTCGGCCTCGGACCCCATCTACAATACTGCTTCGACCAAGACGCTCGACCTCAGACCCCATCCGCAATACTGCTTTAACTGAATCGCGTGACCCCAGGCCCCATCTGCAGTGCTGCTTCTACCAAGACGCTCAACCCCAGGCCTCATCCACAATGCTGCTTCAACTAAATCGCGTGACCCCAGGCCCCTTCCGCAATGCTGCTTCAACCATCTCGCGTGACTCTAGGCCCCATCTACAGTGCTGCTTCAACCAAATCGCGTGACTCTAGGCCCCATCTACAGTGCTGCTTCAACCAAATCGCGTGACCCCAGACCCTCTCCGCAACAGCAGTCTGGCTCGCCACCCGCCTTGCTCGCCACCCGCCTTGCTCGCCACCCGCCTTGCTCGCCACCCGCCTTGCTCGCCACCCGCCTTGCTCGCCACCCGCCTTGCTCACCACCCGCCTTGCTCCCCATTGGCCGTGTATTCACAATGGAGTTGGGAAGCCGAGATGGTTGGATCCGTCTCGGCTGTGACAGTCACCTGCTCCCACTTCTGGCCTAGCGGAAAGGATCGGCAACGATGAATGTAGGCATGCAGTAGATCTATTTCAGAGTGACTCTTGGTCAGGATTGATCCGGTGGAGCACTGACTTCGTGCAAGGATCCTCCCATATCTTGCCGACCTCGCACACGCAACAGTTGCAACCCACAGCCGGATGGCGCGCAGTGCCGTTGGACGTTATTTAGGATAACTCTACGCCATTCTCTCCTCCATCAGCTTCCCAGCGTCCTAGTCCAGCCCGCGGTCAATGTAGGGAAGTCCTTGATCTAGCCCTTCTGCCCTTAGTGTTGCGTCCTAGGCGTGGATGCATCTGTTGAGCAGAGGCCCGTGTCGCGTCTTGTGAATGGACTTATGCGGTAGGTTGATCTGTGGAGCAGAGGATCGTGTCTTGTCTTGTGAATGGACTTATGCGGGAGGTTGATCTGTTGAGCAGAGGACCGTATCTTGTCTCGTGAATGGATCTCTGTGATAGGTTGATCTGTTGAGCAGAGGATTGTGTCTTGTCTTGTGAATGGATCTATGCGGTAGGTTGATCTGTTGAGCAGAGGACCGTATCTTGTCTCGTGAATGGATCTCTGTGATAGGTTGATCTGTTGAGCAGAGGATTGTGTCTTGTCTTGTGAATGGATCTGTGCGGTAGGTTAATGCGTCAACCCTGGGACATCTTCGCCATCACTTAGTGGACCGACCACCTTTTCCTTCACCCTTGGAGGATCAAGCTTTCTTCTTCCCTGACTTGCCAGACTACATAATCGCCCGCATTCTCACTTCTTCTCTTCTTCTCCCACATGTTCTCCCAGCTTCCCTCCTCGTCTCCCACTCCTCATGCTCCACCTATACCTTGACGCATCCATACCTTGATGCATTCATACATAACCACATCTTCTGCCGCCGCCTATGCGCTCGGATGCTTCCCGTACTTGCAAGTCCTCTACGTGAGTATGATCTTGAATCATCTCTCTGACCAAGCACCATCGATCACCGAGCTGCAGGTCAGCTCTAAGGCTATGGACTCCGATCTCAGCAGCCGAGCAAGCCGTATTACCCCAGCTGTCGCAATCCCATCCTCAGTCATCGACATCACAAGCCAAGCCAGAGCATCACCCCAGCTGTCGCAATCCCATCTTCCGCCGTCAGCACCATGAGCTGAGCCAGAGCATCACCTTGGCTGTCGCAATCCCATCCTCAGTCATCGACATCACAAGCCAAGCCAGAGCATCACCCCAGCTGTCGCAATCCCATCTTCCGCCGTCAGCACCATGAGCTGAGCCAGAGCATCACCTTGGCTGTCGCAATCCCATCCTCAGTCATCGACATCACAAGCCAAGCCAGAGCATCACCCCAGCTGTCGCAATCCCATCCTCAGTCATCGACATCACAAGCCGAGCAAGAGCATGCGAGCTCTCATCGTAATCCCATCCTCAGTCATCGACATCACAAGCCAAGCCAGAGCATGTGAGCTCTCATCGCAATCCCATCCTCAGTCATCGACATCACAAGCCGAGCAAGAGCATCACCTTGGCTGTCGCAATCCCATCCTCAGTCATCGACATCACAAGCCGAGCCAGAGCATCACCTTGGCTGTCGCAATCCCATCCTCAGTCATCGACATCACAAGCCAAGCCAGAGCATTACCCCAGCTGTCGCAATCCCATCTTCCGCCGTCAGCACTATGAGCTGAGCCAGAGCATTACCCCAGCTGTCGCAATCCCATCCTCAGTTATCGACATCACAAGCCGAGCCAGAGCATCACCTTGGCTGTCGCAATCCCATCCTCAGTCATCGACATCACAAGCCAAGCCAGAGCATCACCTTGGCTGTCGCAATCCCATCCTCAGTCATCGACATCACAAGCCGAGCAAGAGCATATGAGCTCTCATCGCCATTTTATCTTCCACCATCAACATCACAAGCCGAGCCAGAGCATTATCCCAGCCGTCGCTATCTCATCTTCAATCACCAACTCATCCTCAATCACCAACTCATCCTTGAAGGCTCCTTTCCCTTATTACATCATATCCTCACTGTCGCATACATCGCCGTCGCCGAAGCCAGGACTCTGGAGAAGAATCCTTAAGTTTACTGGAGGTCTCCCACGCCTGCCCCCATACTAAGCTGGTATAAGATAGCCATTCTGTTTCCTCTACTTCGTCCTAGCTTAATGCTCGCTTGGTCCAGCTCTACTACCACATACTCTTTTCCATATATTTTTACCATTCTGGCGGATTTCACTTGCATAATTAACCCTTTTACCTGCTACACATCGTGTACATAGGACGTGTACATAGAAGCTCCTTCAGATAAACCCTAGTTCCTCAGACAATACAATTCTCCTCTCCGCTCCACATCTTCCTTCATTGGCACACCACCTATGTATACTCTCTTCCGGCTCTGAGCGGGTCCCACCCAACTCATACCTACCCCGGCATATAGATCTATATAGATATCTATATATCTACGTACGCGTTGGTCGGGGGGGACGACTTCTCCTCGGGTTCGATTTTAATCGGAGGCGTAACTATAAATCGATGCGTTCGCAGCATGGGAAGAAACAGTCCAATAAAAAGCGGACTTCATCGAGGGTCCAACAAAAAGCGGACTTTATTGAGGGTCCAACAAAAAGCGGACTTCATCGAGGCGACGCTTAAAGGGCCTCTCTTGGCAAAGGTAAGAGGCAGAACTGGTAGGGATGCAATTAAATTGTTTCAAGGAACGGCCTTTTCCTTCGCCGTCGCAGTTGATGAGCCACACAGGCAGGAGCGAACCGCAGCTCCGCTCGGTCTTCACCCGATGTAGAGGCTATCGGGGGCTTTGTCTAAACCGCTGGGGAGGCAACACGGGGCGACACGCGGAGCTCCCTGCCAGATGGGGATACTGACTTCGGGCCATCCATAACTCCTTCTACAGAGAGGAGTGTATTGCGCGAGATTTTGGCTGATGAAGATAGGCAGAGTGGTGCCGGATCTGAGGATGGCAAGTCCTTCTCCGAGGCCATACTGGACGGGTTCTCCATCCATCGAGCCTACTAGATGCGAAGTCGGAAGAAAAACAAGCGGCTGGTAGAGGGTTCATGGGCAAATGAGCTCGTCTCTCTACACGAGATGAATGAATGGAACGTGGGAATTCGCTGCTTGGATGGAGTAATAATCGATGGGGGAAGAGAAAGATACGTGCAAAACATCCCTTTCGGAACCCTGGCGATTGGAGGCTACAAAGAATTGGATCGATTAACCGAAGATAAACGCCTAAAACCTATCATAAACGGCTCCAAGCCTTGGTTGTCATTCGTGCTGGGACGCCAGATTACAAGAAGATTGCTTCTGTGTTTGATATATCTTTAGTCATCATTTTCCTTACAAGTCTACAGCTTCGTTGCGCTCGCGAAAGCCCATGCTACCATGTTGAAAGACTCAATGGCTGACGCTTTAGACAGGCCCGGATGTGCCTGTCGATGCTATCTCTTACCATGTCCGTGTCTCTACTAAAGAGGCTGCCGCCTTAGGCATCTCCAATGACGATTTGCCTCCAGCACAGTCGTCTCAACTCAGACACAGCGACTTTTACGGGCAAGAAAACCTAGATCGGCCTTGAGCCTGTTGAATAACCTGATTGACAGAGGCAACGCCGAGCTGGGGCAAATGCCACAAGACAGAAGAATGTCTAGGGTATCTGGCCGGTGATACATTGCTGGTCAGGGCAGGATCGGCCTGCGGGCTGATCCTTGAAGAACCAAGTATACCCGTGCCATTGTGTGTGCCGGAAGTTCTTGATGCTGGCGCTGAGCCTCGCATCGCCGCTATGGCATCCGACGACGACGAAATGGTGAACCAAGTTGGACTGAGCAGGAAGCATCTCCTCGATACAGCAGAGCGGAGTGTAAAGCGGTGGGGTATGTATATTGATGTATTCCAAGTCCATTAACAGGGTTGGGAGACTCCGAAGAAGAAAATCATGAAAGCGTTGAATGATGTGATTGAGAGTGGGAAGGAAAGGTAGGAAGCGACCAGCAATACGACGGCGTAGGAGTTCCAGTGGTTGCAGGATATTGCGGAGCAGAATGGATGGGGGGGCGTGCTTGGGACAGAGGACAAGGCCAGGAGTATAACGGCGTGGGAGTTCCAATGGTTGCAGAGGATTGCGGAGCAGAATGGATGGCGGATTGTACCTAGGATAAAGATGGATTGACCAAGCTTCTTACTGACCCAGTGATGATCTAGTGGATCAAGCCTCTACCAAATTGTCGCATAATGCAGTGTCCATCCTGCTCGGGAGCCACGAGCCATTGTTGATGGTGTAGAGCACTGGCGTTCCGAATTGGAATCTACCCATATTCCAATCCCAATCCCAACCGACTGCAAGAGAGTGAAAGACTTTATGCAAACACAGGAGCCAACACGTTATCAGGCTAGATGGGCCAAAAAGCTTATGGATTACACGCTTAAGATCATATACCACATGGGAAAAACAAATGGAAAGGCGGACGCGTGGACTTAGATACCCAACCCAGTCCCTGTCAACAAGATGGACGACTGTCTAAAGCATCAACATCGCGCGCTTCCATCACCCGAATGGTTAGGGAATTCCAACCCTATCGTCTCCGCGGACCAAGAATCCGAAGAGAGGGGCAAGCTGATAGATGAGCAGATCGATGCTTTGATGGACAAGGACTTACCACTCGATGCTAGGATCACATTGGCCAATCAAGACGACGAAGACTGCAGTCGGGTACGAGACGCGCTAGAAAAGGACCCAACTCGGATGTTGGAAATACTGAAGCGGCCGTTCTATTGGCCTGGCATGAAAGAGGAGGTAGCTCGCTACATCCGCGACTGCTCGACTTGTCAAAGAAGCAAAGCTCCGAGGGATCGATATAATGGACCGTTGCAACCACTGCCCACCCCCGAGCAACGATGGCCAGACCTTTCTGCGGACTTTGTGGTATGCCTTCCGGGGTCAGATAACTGCAACACTCCATGTACGCTGGTGGACCGGCTTACCAACAAATATCGTCATGCCCCATGCACCGTGTCACGGTTCCAGCGCTAGACCATGTGGCAGATCAAAGCCAGTCTATCTACAGCATTCCATCCTCAGGCGGATGGCCAAATGGAAAATGCCAATACGGTTGTGGAAGAGTATCTACAAGACCTTACCAACTTCCTCCAGCATAACTCGAACAAAGGGATTGCTCTAGGCTTGAATGCTATGGACAACGACGAAGAGAGACAACCCAAGATGATAGCTTGCTACGGGCTTAAATGCCATTAACTTTCAAACACTTAGGGCGATCACATAGCTGGATACACACTTGCCTCGCGAATATGCCCGCCCAGCGGCCCTCTGCAGCTTTCGACCCCATCCCACCAGACCTCGATCTTGCTCGATTGGCGGAGGAGACGCTGAACTTGAAAGATGTGACTGGAATCTTATACAATATAATTGATAAACACGGCATAGAGTCTCTTCATCTACCGGTCCAACTACATCTTGTTTTGAATGGGAAGCCACGTGTTATTGAACGGTTCAACAATCATCTTAATATCACCTCCTTTATTAATGATAATTGGGTAGGCTCTGTTGTCTATCCTACTACAGATTCCAGCCTCTATTTCCCTATAGGCCGCGCCTTGCACGGCGCAGATCTGGAGCAGCCACCATCGCTGAATGACGATCTGGCCCGAACCAAAACAGGAGCCAGGCACCGTAAGCTTAGAGTCTGTCACATATTCGCTCAACACTATTCTACATGAGTATTCCATATTCGCTTGACACTATTATGTGTTGGCCATATTATGTATATTAGCAGCGACCTTTATCAATTCTAGTATCTCAGGCGAGGTACTATTCTATCTAGCAGATCGATACCTGCTAGATCCGTGACAGAGTCGTTGTCGAAGACGTGGTGGCGAAAATTTCTACCGTCCTCGTTGGCTCCCTCCTTGGTGTTGATACCGCGTGGTAGGTATGGATCGCAGTTGCCTAAGCTCCATTTGCGGCATACGGCCGAGCCATCGAAACAAACGCCGACGGGAAATCTGAGGCCAGGGATGTTATCCCCAGAAAGTGCTAGCAACGTGTTGTTCTCCAGTGGCCGTAATTGCTCGATAAGGTTCTCCACGTTGCGATTGTCTGAAAGAAAGTTGGGAAACTTTAAGTGATGCAGATTATCTAGTATCTTGGCGAAGTGCTGGTCCAGGTCTTGTGGCTTGATTTTTGGGGATTATTCGATCAGTGTCCGGATGTAGCGCAAGGTCTGTAGGTTGCCGTGATGGTCTTTTGGCAAGATTTACGGTCCAAAAACCAACCTCTGATGAAAATAAGTAGGGATCGAATTGATTTTTGATTAAAACAAGTAGTGAATAAACCCATCTTCTGATAGAATAAGGGGAGAATAAAGAAATCGGGTATTAAAATCCGGGTTCAACCAATCAACCTTCCTTCAAGTTAAGCGGTGAATGAACCAATCTTAACTTATAATATAGGGTATATACACCAACTTTGTCAAACGTAGGCGGAAAGAAACCAGCCGTTGACTTGAATTTAGGGTAAATCAACCAACCTTTTACTATACTTTAGGGTCAACGAACCCGTCTTTTACTATAATAAGAGGTAATTAATCTATCCTTTTCTTGAAATTGATAGTAAAGAAACCAACCTTCTACGAAAATGAATGGTAAAGAAACCAACCTTCTGCCAAAATAAATAATGAATGGACTAATCTGTTCTCTATATTTATATCAGCATGAATATTATCATACGCAAGGTGAAGAATGGTGGACCGTTTCCCAGCCAAGACATATTGAATCCGCTTTGGAAGACTACCGGTAAATTGTCACAATTACGGCTGTTACTGCTCGAACTATATACCGTCGAGTGTGATCTCAAAGCGACATTGGCACGGAATGGCGGATTCCACCACCGGTTCCTCCACGATCTAGTCATTATTCTTTATGAGATGAAGGAAGGCGACCTTGAGCAGGACCCCGACTTCTGGAAAAGAAGACATAAATACTATGTTAGCACACCGGATAATCCGGTTGCTTCGGACTGAACGCGTTGGGAAGTCTACTTGTTGACTAGGGCCAAGACCGAGGAACCTTATACAAGCAAGGCGGACTCGGCAGATGATCTTTGACGAGTTATGTCTTGTATACTGGTATGAAGCTTATCAGAAAGCATCTTATCAGCATAAAGACTATTTGCAGCGGATGAACGGTAAAGAGACCAACCCAGTCTGCAAACAAGCGGTAATGATACCAAACCCCGATCGAAATCAACGGTAAATAGACCAACCTGGTCTGCAAACAAGCGGTAATCATACCAATCTCCGACCGAAATGAATAGTAAATGGACCAAGCTAGTCTTAAAAGAACCGATAATTATACCAATCTCCGACCCAAATCAACGGCAAATAGACCAACCTGGTCTGCAAACAAGCGGTGATGATACCGATCTTGACCGAAATCAATGGTAAATAGACCAACCTGGTCTGCAAACAAGCGGTAACGACACCAATCTCCAACTAAAATTTATGGCTTATGGACCAACCTAGTCTTTAAACAAAGGGTGAACGAACCAACCTTTTCCTACAAGTTAGGGTAAACGAACCAGCCTTTTCTTAATATAAGAGGTAATTAACCCATCCTTTTCTCTAAATTTATGGTAAATAGACCAACCTTCTACTAATAAAAAGATTAATAAAACCGTCCTCGTATCAAAATAAATAATCAACGGACCAACCTTTCTTCTATACTTATACCAGTATAAATGTCATCATGCGTAAGATGACGGAAAGTAAACCGTTTCCCAGCCAAGACATATTGAATCCACTCTGGAAAACTACCGGCAAATTGTCACAATTACGGCTGCTGTTGCTCGAACTATATGCCGTCAAGTGTGATCTCAAAGCGGCGTTGGCACGGAATGGCGGACTCCACCATCGATTCCTCTGTGATCTGGTCATCATTCTGTACGAGATAAAGGAAGGTGACCTTGAGCAGGACCCGGACTTTTGGAAAAGAAGACATAAATACTATGTTAGCACACCAGATAATCCGGTTGCTTTGGACTAAGAGGGTCGGGAAGTACTCTTATTCAACAGGGTTGAGATCGAGGAACCTCATACGAGCAAGTTGGATTTGCAAGGTGATCTTTTACAACTCATGTATCGCATATTGGTGTAAAGCTTATCAGAAGGCATCTTATCAGCACAAAGACTATTTGCAGCGGATGAATGGTAAAGAGACCAACCTAGTCTACAAACAAGCGGTGATGGTACCAATCTCCGACCGAAATTAACGGTAAATAGACCAACCTGGTCTACAAACAAGCGGTAATGACACCGATCTCGACCGAAATCAACGGTAACTAGACCAACCTGGTCTACAAATAAACGGTCATTGTACCAATCTCCGACCGAAATCAACGGTAACTAGACCAACCTGGTCTGCAAATAAACGGTCATTATACCAATCTCCGACCGAAATCAACGGTAACTAGACCAACCTAGTCTGCAAATAAACGGTCATTGTACCAATCTCCGACCGAAATCAACGGTAACTAGATCAACCTGGTCTGCAAACAAGCGGTAACGACACCAATCTCGACCGAAATCAACGGCAAATAGACCAACCTAGTCTGCAAACAAGCGGTAATGATACCGATCTTGACCGAAATCAACGGTAAATAGACCAACCTAATCTGCAAATAAACGGTCATTGTACCAATCTCCGACCGAAATCAACGGTAACTAGACCAACCTAGTCCCAAAATCAACGGTAAACATACCAATCTCCGACTAAAATCGATGGTAAATAGATACTTGTGCTATCAGATTTCGCCTCTAAAGTAGACTTGACTGCTTCTTTGGCGGTTTAATTCCTTTGAACAGAGACCCTGGCGGCTGTTTGATTAGCTGGATGCCCAACTCAGTCGCGGTTGGCTCTAATAAATCCTGATCCACACGCGTTGGCTCTGTGTTAAAGGAAAAGGCTGTTGTTTGCAATAGTTTCATGGCATCCTTTCCGGTTACACCCCTCGTCATGTCATTATCCATGAATGCTAATGCCCTTGACGATAGTCTATCAGGATTTCCTAGCTCACTTGAAAAATGTTCATTGAAAACATTTGTTAGGTCTGTCCATGTCTTTTCATATGATCTGGCAAGGAATGCCAGTGTTATATGCTGCCAAATCATCCATTTGTGGTTCCGTCTGAGTTGGATTTCGGAGTAGTCTCCCCTCGGGTCAACGTCGATGGACGTATAGAAATCGGATCTGGCGTCTATAATGCTTTGATAAAGATAGGGTAGTAAGATGTAGTTCAAGGAGTTAATGATTTACCGTATGATGATTTTGGAGAGTACTTTGATCGACAATGAGATGGAGGGCAGGGTGAGTTATATGATATTCAACAGTGAGGTGAAAGATGGACCGAGAAAATAATCACGTCGGGGTATTGCTAATAATTGCCTTATGTGAGTTCGATTTGTCCGAACCATAGCACTTATTGGTTGCAGCTCTAGTGAAGGGTCTTAGATCATACTTGGTTCTTCAGTCACCTAACGTGCGTACCCTCGTGGGGGGCCAAAACTACCAGAACGACCCCTAATCTGACATCCAGGATGTAGCAAAACGGAAGAGCTGATCAATTTGACGAGGTATCAACCCAAAGAACAGTCCATCTGGCTTTATTCTGTAACTTCATGGACTGGAAAGAGCTCAGAATGCGGACTTTAGGTTTGTAGTCAAAATTTCCTATAATCAGCGTCAGAACCCAGGCGAAGCTCGAGTGAGACATGACTACAAGATGCCACCCCCTAACCTGGAAAAGTGGACCAACAAGCAGGCTAATGCTGGGCTGACAGCCTTGTTATGGGGCAAATGACCTCACAAGCCCCTTTGCCTCCTACAGTCTCTTTCGGATACGGTCACCAAACCCTGCATTTCTGACGTTCCATGCAGCTTCACAGTCTTGTCCAGCCAATAAATACACTGGGAATCTTAGTTTGAGGAAAGAATGAATTGCGCCTAGCCCTGCGGTTGCCGGGACTATCCAGATTCTCCCACAGTCTGACATCCAAAATATGCGGCAAAAAGCAAGAATTGAGAGAGTTTCCATAAAAAACCGCCTGTTCTCTCTCAATTCTCATCTACTTACCTTCCACCAAAAGCGTCACGGCTTTGTCATAATGAAACGATCAGAAGTCCAGCGCAGATGCAGAATACCAACCATCAACGGCATACGACCAACGCATCCCACCACAATAGACATACTTCCCAGACCATGGAATAAAGATGACGTGTATTGGACGGTCGATAGGAATTACAACAGGTATATTGTCAAAGCATTTCCAGGAGACAAGGGGCTGGGCGGTGCCAAATATCCCCCTTGGACTGGAATTGAAGAAGGTTTCTTGAAAAAGCCACTTGTTCTCACACAACTATCAAGGTGTCGCCATCCTAAGACCACAGACTCCCTTTGGCCGAGGGGTTAGAAGATCACTAATCGAATACCTACAAACGCCGGCTCCAGGGAGTTCGCGTCTTGCTCAGCAACAAATCTCACCCCTGGACCAATCGTGAGCAACCTTGGAATCAATCAGACATCAATAATAACGCCTTTGGATCTCACGGCATTCCCCCGGACGGACGAGCCGACCTAAGATTACCCTGGTAGATATATTGTCTGTGGAGAAAGACCTGACAGCTCCATTGCTGGTTGGAAGTCTCCGTTAGATTAATCTCCAAGGGGCAGCGGGTACAAGTGCTAGTATCTTGAGGGGTAGAAGCAATGGTAGATGGACCAAGCTCATACCAAGATCAGTGGTAAACAACCCATCTGTGCATACGAATCAACGGTCAATTGACCAACCTTGGGCCATATCAAGGGGGAATAACCTACCTGTGCATACGAATCAACAGTCGATCGACCCACCTTGGGCCAACATCAAGGGGGAATAACCTACCTGTGCATACGAATCAACAGTCGATCGACCCACCTTGGGCCAACATCAAGGGGGAATAACCCACCTGTGCATACGAATCAACGGTCAATTGACCAACCTTAGGCCAATATTAAGGGGGAATAACCCACCTGTGCATACGAATCAACAGTCGATCGACCCACCTTGGGCCAACATCAAGGGGGAATAACCCACCTGTGCATACGAATCAACGGTCAATTGACCAACCTTAGGCCAATATTAAGGGGGAATAACCCACCTGTGCATACGAATCAACGGTCAATTGACCAACCTTAGGCCAAAATCAGTGGTAAACAACCCATCTGTGCATACGAATCAACGGTCGATTAACCAACCTTGGGCCAATATCAAGGGGGAATAACCCACCTGTGCATACAGATCAACGGTCGATGGACCCACCTTGGGCCAAAATCAAGGGGGAATAGCCCACCTGTGTATAGAATAGGGTGAACTTTGGATAGGCCAAAGGGGGCCACCACTTTGATAGGAAGGCTGAATATCGGTGCTGACAGAAGGTGTTGGATAAGAGAGGAATTTGGCCGAGGTTCTATGCTTGGAACAATCGGATACGTCAGGAGTCACGGTCGTCTTGCGTCTGGATGAGCCCTTAGTACCTCTTGGGAAAACAGTGTTTATATCTGAGATTCGCCAAGGCTAAAAGATGAATGGGAGGAGAGGAAAGGAACAGGTGTAGTACGCTGGCAAGGCAGCTCAAGTTGGAAAGAAGTATGAATGGGATAAAATAAGTATCTGTTAAGTGAAACTATCTATCAAGTGAACCTACCAGCAAGCCGAATACAATACCGGGGGGGAGAGGATCCATCCACAACAGTGAACAATAACCATGGCAAACGCCAGCCGTCTTCGCCCTTTCCGCTCACAGGCGGAGTGAGGGGACCCAGATAACTCCACCCTGAAAGGAAAACCAGGGCCGAGATGGACTAGGAGGAGGCCATATCGGTAGCTATGGAGACCCCGAATTCACTCCTCACCCGATGAACGATCCCAGCAGCGCAGTGGGAGAAGAGGTCGCACTCAATACTGGCGCTGAGGGTCTCCACAAATCGATGGGAGGAGTATTCATAGTATCCTTTAACCTGCTGAAAGCGATGTTAGCAGGTAGCCTTAGTGAATTCCCGTCCTCACTTACGCTCATCGCCTCCACTTCAACGGCATATGGGTCCGGGGGCATTGGGGGGGCTCCATCCGCCGAGACCGCCTCGCGCCGCGGGGCCGAGCTTCCTGATCCTTGATATGATGCCGCGTCCAGGCCTCTTGACGGCGAGTATGAAGGGTAGTCCGGGCTCGATCGTTAGCGAGGTGTAGGACATCCGCATTGAGCGCATGCGGCTTGCTAGCCACCTCCCAGTTCAAAACTTGCCGAGCCACCGCATGGGAGGACGCGACGGCGTCCTCCCAGAACGTTGCACAGACGTGCAGCAGGCGCGCGTAGTCCGGGGTCGGCTGAGGGGGTCCAAACACCTTGTGCACCTGCTCCACCACCATCGCCTGCCCGAGTCCCCGACTGTGGGTGAGGAACTGGTGGACGGGGTGGTGCCAGTGATCTTGGCTCAGCCGGATCATCCTCTCCACCGCCAGGGGGTGGGGGGAGTCGGACGGCAGTCCCATGGGGACACCGTGGCAGATATCGCCCACCTCGGACAGGGTGAAGCGTTTGGAGGTGGTGAGATAGCGATGAAGGCCACCGTCCGAATCCGAGTCCAGGGAAACGACAGGGGGGGGCTTGGAACGGGAGGGCGGATGAGGCAATGAGGAGCCGGGCCTCTGGTGAGTTAGAGAGGCAGGGGCGGCCAATATCAACAAAGGACGCGAATTGGCCAAGGCGGTGTGGAAGTCAAGGACCAACTGGCGCCAGCGGTTCCAAAACGAAGAGGCGGGCTCAATCGAATCGCTTCGGAGCTGCTCTTGAATCGCCCTCTCCAGCTCGAGCGATCCCATCCAGCCAGGGATGCCGGCAATAAAAGGGACCCCGCCCGTAGCCACAACGGTGGGTGGTGGTGGGAGCGAGGCGGTCCTGACACCAGGATGAAGGGACCCCCTGGAGGGATCCACATCCGCCGCGCGGTCATCTCGAGCCTGCCCATCATCCTGGGCCCGAGGTGGGGGGTGGGTGAAAGGTGAGGCACTGTCGGTCGCAGGGAGGGTGGCAAAGGATGGATGGCCTTGGTCACAGTGGGTGATGAGGAGCCCCTGTGCACCCGAGGATGTGAGACCGTCGCTTGGGGTCGGATCGGGGGGGGGTAACGTAGGTTCGGGCTTGATGGGCAACGTGGCCATGGTCGTAGCCAGCTTAGGAATGAGGACCGGACGGGAGTTGAGCCGATACTCGGGGGAAGTCACCAAGGCAATAATGGGCTTGGGGAGGGGTGAGGACAAAGCAGACGCGACCCAGCTGGGAGGATGAGTCCTATCTCACCGATAAGCTGTCCATCAAGGGGGAAGATCAGCCGAAGGGGTGGGAAAGGGGGTCAAGCGAAAAAAGACAAAGGGGAAAAATCAGGATAAGAAGGGGGAAGGTTGGGTGCTTTGGGATTACGATGATAGGATGAAGGGTGGAGGAGGCGGTGAGAACCTGCATCATCCTAACGTGGAAGAGGATGGGATGTAGAGATCCATTCGGGGATTAAGCAAACGCGGAATAGGATAGGAAGCAAGGTGGAATAATGATGGAATAATCCATACCGTGTGAAGCTCAGATGTCGTAACGAAAAAGGACGAGGTTGAGGAGAAAGGACGAGGTTGAGGAGAAAGGACGAGGTTGAGGAGAAAGGACGAGGTTGAGGAGAAAGGGTAAGTGATGGGAAGATAAGGAATAGGGTGGACCCAGACAATGATGATGGGATAAAAAAAGATGGAGGTAAGGCAAAGGATAGACTAGGAGACCTGTACTGGTAAGGAGAAAGAAGCAATCCTTATTAGAGAAGGTGGAGGTGTAAGTAAAGAAGGTCTGACCATCAAAATAATGGGGGCCATGCGCCCTCCTTTATAGCCAGGCTTCTCTCTCTCCCCCCACATCCAATCGTCTCTCCTGCAGATTCGAGGTCCCCAAGGCGCGAGTACGACGCGTGCTAGCGGAACGCAAATAGAGATTTCGCTGCGGCTAAGACCTATCAAAGACCAATCGTGACGAGTTCGGTGAGGTAATTGTGAGAAGATATCTATCGGACTTACAGCCTTGACATCGCTACCAAGAGATGGCTGTAAGCGAAGTGCCAAGACCTACCCAAAACACGCGGGAAGATGGGAATTCCTCTCCAACGCTTGGCATTTGGACAGGTCACGATTGTAATCTTTCACGGGAGAATCGGCGAGGTGGCTTGCATTATCTTTCGGGGACCTTGTAAGGTGCATCGGCCAGGTGCGGTTACGGCGCGTTACGTACCGCCAGGCCTTTTTGGCAGCGATGCCGCATTGTTGCTGTGGAGAGAAGTGGAGCAAGCTGGATCCGTAGCGCCGAGACCCCTCATCGACCATTCTGATGGGCGGGTTGAGACCCGGGCTCCCACAACCAATGACGCAACGTCGACGCCTAGTGGACGGCGAACTTGATGGCAAGAAAGGACTAGGGGTAAAAGGCGTATAATTAAGTAACATACAGAAGTTGTGTCGAAAGTGGTTGATAGAAAGATGGACTAGCGTCAACTCCAGATACTTCATCTACTGTCAATGCCAGCGAAGATATACCAAACAGGCGGGAAGAAAACCCATGGATTGGACTACGAAGCCATACACCTGGGTAGGAGATCTGTCTTCGCCCGGGAGGGTTATGGGTGGTGGTGTAGGGAGAGCTCCCACCTCTGTAATTACTCGGCTTGGATGGTAGAGGGGATGGAATCGTGGTGGGAAGATTGTAGGGAGCGGATATGAGTAGAGAAGAGTTGATAGATAAAGACTCGGAAGTTGTAAGAGAACATTAGAGCTAAAGCTAAGAAGGTTATATCCAAGTAATCCTCATACCATCATCCTCTCAGATGCCTTTCCAAGGGCTTAAGGAGGCTGACCATAGCTGTAGGAGGACAAGGACGGGGACGATACTGGGCGAGAGGGTGGAGGATGATGGAGCTGGGAGCGTAAGATAAACAACCTCGACAACGGTTCAACCAGATCCGGGAAGGAAATCAAGGGGCAATGGGACCCTTGATAAGGATCGATCGCCCACCATCTCCATACCACAACCCCTCTTACAGGCCGTCGGACCCGCTTGAACGGTTGAGTAAGGCCAGAGATATAAGAAGGAAGACCTAGCCTTGCCGCTCGTAAAGATATTAGTAGGGCCCCTTTGGGATAAGATGGTCGAAATCGCTAGAAGGCGGCCTCCGTCGAGGACGAGCACCCTTCTACGAAGCGACCTCGACGTCGGCCGAGCTGGATGATGCTGGAAGCGAATTTGGTACTGATGAAGAGATATAGGGCTGGGGGGCTAGACGGGCCGACGTGGGGCCGAATGGCTGATTGGGGATTCTCGGGCGGACCGAGCCGATGCGAATAGAGAAAAGTATCAAGGTGATGGAAGGTGGGCAATTATTCAACCCACAAGTGAGGATGATTCCATTACCGACTCATCGACCACCAACCAAGGTACTCCTTTAATGAATGATGATGGACCAAAGGACGAGTGGATAATGGGGAGAAAGATGTAGGTTAAAAGAAGATCGATCGATGATGGACCACCACGCACACCTACTCCATGGGGAACTGATACCGGTCCTGGTCTGCCAGACATGGAGTAGAACCTTGGTAGAAGCGTCTGGTCTGAAGATTCCCCATAAAAAAAGGAAGAGGATCGGTCCTTAACAAGTCGGGTATCAAGGGGCCCAGATCAAAGGGAACGCAAACGTGGACCGTTTATCTAGGTGTAAGGAACGACAGGCCACACCAATCATACCAACTCTGGCGAGGCTGTCGGGGAAGACGAGGGAGGCCGAGGAGACGACTATGGACCAGGGGTGGTGGTGTATCTTGCGCGTCGCAGCGGCGACCCCCTCGAGATCCTCCCTCCCTTCGGGGGGCCCCTCCTGCTGTCGGGGGACCCCCCCACGCTGCTCGAGCGCGCTTGAATCGGAAAGGGACTTGCCCTGCCGGGGGCAACGCGTAGTGGGGAGAGCGCGCACGTCGGGAAGGATGGCGACAGACGGAGATCGATGGCCCAGATATCCAGCTGACTATGAGGGAAAGAGATGAGGATCTATACCACCGGCCACGGAGGGGGCCCCACATGGAGTGGGGGTGGGGGTGGGAGACCAGGGAAGGATATCTGAAGGATCGGTGTCGGAGGAGCCTTCCAACGGCCCTTGCACGGAGTGCGTGTGGGTGGCGTGATCGAGGAGAGTGGTGATGGATGGGAGAGAAGAGGAAGGAGTAGGAAAAGGAATAGGAATAGAAGCAGAGGAAGTGGCAGAAGCGGGGGAGTTAGGTACCATAAGTGGAGGGCGGGCCTGCAATTGAGGCCTCGGTCGTGGAAGGGAAGACGGACAAGCGGAAGGAGGGGAAGAAAAAGAAGGAATGGCAGTGGTAGAGGCGGAGGAGTCGTGTACTTTAAGTGGAGGGCGGGCCTGTAATTGAGGCCTCGGTCGTGGAAGGAAAGACTCAAACGCGGAAGAAGAGGAAGACGAAGAGGAAGGAGGAGAGGTTATAAACTTGTTAACTAGTGTTTGGCAAGGGTTGAGAGGGTTTGAAAGGTTGAGAGGGTCTGGAGGGTCTGGAGGGTCGAGAGGGTTTAGAGGGTCTGGAGGGTCGAGAGGGTTTGGAGGGTCTGGAGGGTCGAGAGGGTTTGGAGGGTGAGGGTTCGGAGGGTCTGGAGGGTCGAGAGGGTTCGGAGGGTCTGGAGGGTCGAGAGGGTTCGGAGGGTCTGGAGGGTCTGGAGGGTCAGGTAAAGACTGCTTGGTGGATGGAGGAAGACGGTGTAGATAAGCATCCAGTCGGCACTGCCTGGGACTGACTCGGGCTAGGGTCGAAGGCCCCCCAGCGGCCAGCAGGGCTACGTGGGCGGCTCGCTCCTGCCGCTGCTTGGCCCGCTTTCGGGTGTCCTTGGTCTGTTGTGCTTCTCTGTGAGCCGTAGCTGCGTCCTCCCGGCGGAATCGGCGCTCTCGATGCGGTGAAATCCCTGTTTTCTTCCGCAAACATCGCCTTCTGGCCTGTTTGGTGGTAAGGGGGGGACGCGGCGCGGGGGCGTATACTGTCTGGACGCCTGGCGATTAGCGAAGCTCCACCCGCATTCTCACCCCCTTCCACGCGCGTCACCCACGGATAATCGGAGGGAGAAAGGAGGGGGGAGGAAAGAATAGAGGATATAATTGACCACTTTAGGACGGAGGCGGAGGGATGGTCAAGGCTATAGCTAGTTGGGGTTATGAAGAGGATGGGTAGCGGCGCAAAAGCTTAGCATGAACCCTCGTAAGGAGGATGAAGGCGATGGCCGACGAGGCGCGCGACAGAATAAGACGAAGGGATGGGAAAGGAAGGGTTAATGGACTTATCTGGACTAGGGAGGAACCAGATAACTCCCCTCCAAGATAGGAGAAGGGATGTCATACACGAATTTCTCCATTCGATCTTCTTTGGGATCAATATCTGGGCCTTCCCTCTAATGACCAGGAAATACAGCTGAGAGGGAGGCGATATCCGAATGAAAAGGAGATATCAGGAGGACAGAACTCCTGAATTAATAAGAATTGGTGGATAATTACTCGCACCCGTAGGCCGAATGAAGAGAGGGAAGGGAGGAGAAGGTATAAAGGAGAAGAAAAGAAAAGAGAGATGGGATAGATATACTTCCTAGCTTCCACAGATCCCCTATCACGGTGAGAAGAGGCTTGGGGAAGGAAGGGACCCCTGTGAACGGTGTTAGGAGGAACCTAGGAAAGCGAGTCATATCAATCAATGATCGTTTGGCATGTAAACTAAGAGATACCAGTTCACGAGTAATGATTTAATAGTACGTCACTTGAGGAATCAGGTACCCGAAATAATAGATTGGGTATCGTTGATTTGGTTCCGTGGAGAAAGAGGCACTGCTGTAGAGGTAATCGGTTGATAGGCATGCAGGACCCAGACCAGGCTTAGGACACTAAGAGTAAACATGCAGGACCCAGAGACTAAGAGTAAGGATGCAGGACCCTGAGACTAAGAGTAAAGATGCAGGACCCAGACCAGGCTTAGGACACTAAGAGCAAAGATGCAGGACCCTGACACTAAGAGTAAAGACGCAGGACCCAGAGACTAAGGGTAAAGACGCAGGACCCAGACCAGGCTTAGGACACTAAGAGCAAAGATGCAGGACCCTGACACTAAGAGTAAAGACGCAGGACCCAGACCAGGCTTAGGACACTAAGAGTAAAGACGCAGGACCAGACCAGGCTTAGGACACTAAGAGTAAAGACGCAGGACCCAGAGACTAAGGATAAAGATGCAGGACCTAGAGACTAAGGGTGAATATACCGTGCCTGAACCAGGCTTAGGATAATACCTTAATGATATGCAGTGCCAGGACCAATCTATAGGTGGCGAGTGGATGGTATGTAGATGGAGGAGCTAGGACGTTGTGTCAACAAAAATAGATAGCCGAAATCAATACTGGGTGATGGAACCCAGGCACGTCAATCGCGAGAAGCTAGGAACTGAGAGAGACGGATTGCATTACCAAAGAATATAAACCGTCTAGTAATCCAACATATAAAGAGGGATGACCAGCTGGAATCGAACTCGCCAAAGAAGCCGCAATCGATATCCTACGTCCGACCTGAAGACCGCCAAGGCTGACAGCTCTAGGATTGAGAAGCTGGAATAAAAAGTATAGGACGCCCTTCGTCATACGTCTCTAGGCCTTAACGCCCAACATCTCTACCGACCAATCCAATCGACGCCTGTAGAACTAGATAGATCTGAAATGACCATTAACAATCTCTTCATCCTGAATTGTTCAGGGAGTCCAAACCCAATCGATCTCACGCGAACCCGCAATCGCGACTCGATCCTGGAATCCAGCTGGTACAGGACTGAGGCTAGGTCTGGGTATCTCTCAGTCGAATGATTAAATCGCCTGCGCTTCTCTACTTCCATATGTCACGCGTGAGGAACGCGACGGTCTTGCTGCCCGTACCCGAATCCCACCAAAGGATAATTGCTTGGGCGCCACGCATTCCCCTCCAATCCGGTTAGGGACTAGGGATCAAGGCCTTGGCAGTCAATTATCAGATTAATGAATGTAAACGTGGATCATAGACGAATCAACCTCTCAACCCCCCATATCCAACATCACCTGGGAAGTCGATCGTGACGGTGTACCCAGCTGGGACGGCAAATTATTG
>JAJREH010000021.1:600000-797497 GCA_023065455.1 Cladonia rangiferina | reverse complement strand
CCTAACCCTAACCCTAACCCTAACCCTAACCCTAACCCTAACCCTAACCCTAACCCTAACCCTAACCCTAACCCTAACCCTAACCCTAACCCTAACCCTAACCCTAACAAGTCGGGTTAGGGTGTAACGTCTAACCCGAGCCCCAAAGATAGTCGCCGTACCCTTCCCCCCGACTCTAACAGCCCTTAGCGTCTCCTCCCGAAAAAATATATATTAGGGTTAGGGCATTATGAAGTCCCGAACTTTTTTTTTTTTTTTTTTTTTTTTTAAGATATCCCCGCGGGCATCTTGCCCCGTAAGGATGGGTGGCGGGTTATATAAAGGACAAGAAATCACCCTGATGGACTGGTTGCAGCACCAATCATACTCCATCTCTCAGGCGATAATCAGTACACACCAGGGAGAGCACCGCGAAGGGAGGGGTTCGGGACTTGCAGTGGGAATGGGGTTCCGCCTCCTGGGAAAGGGGACGAAAGGTGCCCTCTGGGCTTGTTGGAGGGTTATTGTCTGACCGACACTGTAGGCGGCCGTTGAGAAGCCCGCGGAGCGGAATGTCGGGGAACGGAATGGGAGGCACGTAGGGGCTCGTGTGGTTGCAGAGCTGCATTGAACCTGCGTTTTTGACTCTATATGGGACAACAAGACCTGCCCTTTAAGTGTACAAGTTGGCTAGCTTTAGATAGTCTAACAAATCAAACCCCTAACCCTAAATATATATATATATATATATATATATAAATATTTAAAAGAGTTTATAAAATTTAACTAGATATTATTATCTAAAGTTTAAAATTCTAGAAATCTATATAAAAATATATAATACTATAGAAACGCGTTAATTAAATTTAGAAATATTTTATCTAAATATATTACTAGTCTATATAAGTATTTTATATATATAAATATTTTAAATACTTTATAAAATTTAATCGAGTACTATTATTTAAAGATTAGAAATTTCTGAAAAAAAAACTTTATATAAGAATTTATATATATTAGTAAGTCGCTAACTAAATTAGAAAATAAGTATATAGATTTATAGCTTTATTAAAGCTTTATAAGATTATTATATAAAGTTTTTAAATACTTTATAAAAAATACCCTAGTATTATTAATTAAAGATATAGTAATTAAAGATTATTTTTTTACTATTAAACTTATAATACTAAGGCCTCGGTACTATAGATCTTATTTATAGAAAATAATATAAATATATTAAAGTTAATAAGAAATATATAATTTATTATTATAAATAAAATAATAATTATAATAATAAGATTAAAGAATTTACTTTTAATAAATTTATAATATCAAAATAATTAAATATATAAAAAAAATCTTCTTATTAAATATAATATTTTTAGTTTTTATTTTTTTTATTATTAAACTTTTTTTCTAGTAACGATAATAATTTATTTATTAACTAGTAATATAAATATTATTTTCTTTATTAATATATTTAAGATAGTTATTAAGCGCTAGAAGAAATCTTTAAATAATATTATTATTTTATTATATTATTAATTTAAAAACCGCGCTTTGAAAAAGTTTTATCTTTTTTTTATAAGAAAGATTTTAGATATATTATAGAATCTATTACTTTATTATATCTAAGTATAAATAACTTTATATAGTATTTATATCTTATATAATTTAAGATTTAATTTTATAAAACTTAATATTTTCTTTATTATTTAAATTCTTTTTTTTATTCTATTATTATTATTTATAATTTTTTAAAGAATAAGTTATTATTATATATAAATATTTATTTAAGTATATAAATAATATTATATAGTATTATATAATATTATATAGTTATTATATAAATATTAATATTAATATTACTTTAAAATTAAATAAAAATTAATAGTAAGATTTTATATATAATCAAGTTATTATTTTAATTTATTTATAAATAAATTATATATTTATATATAGTTTAGTTTATTTATAAATAAACTAGATAAATTTATAAATTATTAAAAATTTACGTCTTAACTTTAATAATAATATAATTATTATAAACTTTATAATATTATAACTTTATAATAATTAGAAATCTATATCTTAAAGACTTAAGCTAGAGTTTTATAATAAAGATAAATACTTAGTAGTAATAATATAAAAAGTTAACTATATAAAATTTAATAAAGAAGAAAGAATTCATTCCGTAAGTTAATTATTAGTATCGATACTAGCTTAGTAATCTCGGTTGGAGCTTCTATTCTATATATTCTAGCTAGTCGGCGGCTCCTGTAGCTTCCCGCCGCTAAAGAATCTTGTGAATACTACCGTTGACAATGGGTGGCTGAAGGTTTTTATCCAATGCTAACAGTACGACATAAGAACAAAATTTTGCCGAATCTTCATACTGTTCGCATATCCCAGCTGACCCAGCACATCTGCCCTTCAGCTCTGGTGGCTCACCATTGGTGACAGCAAATCTCCAATACAGATTCTGATCCTAGGAAGATTTCCCCTCTGTAGAGAGAGCGTATTGCGCAAGTGAGACTCTTGTGCAGACTCGAACAGTACCAGCGGCATGACTTTCAATATCCGACGCTATGCCAGATCCAGGAGAAGGCTCTGGCAGTCTTCCTAGCCCTGTGACGGTCAACTATGGTTATCACGTTGATTGCACTAATGTAGTCACTCGTCTCTACGAGGGCCAGAATGCAACCCTCTCGTGGGACCTATACGTACTTACGGATCCAATTCTTATCGATGCCCCAAAAATCGCACTTGTAGACGTCGTGTTTCCTACCAACGCGCCGACTGTTGAGTCGACCGCGAGACATGCAATCTGCAGGAGAGAATTCCTCTGCACCAAGGCCAAAAATCTGTGGCACTATCTTCACTCTCGGAAAACGTCTTTCAAGGCTGGTGCATTTGTTGATAGCGTTCGTTCCCGTGTTCTTGGGTGACTTCCTGTGCAGGCTACGGTGAGAGCATTTCTCGATCACGGAAAATCAGCAGTTCGATATCTATACTCAACAAAGGTGCGACTCTTCGGTACAGCTCCAATAGATTGACGTCGGTCAACTGCTTGAGTACTGTCAGTAGACCATACGTCATGTTTTGATTCATAGTCTTCTCTTTATGATGCTCATACTCGCTCCCTATAGCCTAGCACCGCCACGGACTAATCCTATAGGCGGAATATGCAGGTAAACCATCTCGGGCGGGGCAACAACCCGGCTGAGCTAAGAGTTGTGGTAAGCCTAAGCAAGAAGTGTCTCCAGCCTATCCCATGTGTTTGACACAAACTCTTCGCTATCTGAAAATATATAAGATTTATATGGAAGCCCCATGAATAACATTCAAAAGACATTGGATGTTATACATATGGTCCTCAAAGTCTAGAACGAGTCCTACATTCGCCCTAGGCCCAGGATTCGACTCATTTATACGCTTTTCCTTCAGTCCGTTTCCGATCGAACTGTATACGATCTGTATGACACGAACGAAGAGCACGAGAGTAATAGGCAAAGGAAACAACATCGATAGCTAAAGAGGGGCAAGCAGCTCATTACTACCTTGGAATCTCTAACGCCTCTACAAATGCATGCGAAATTCGTATAAAGAAGGCTGCCAAAAGATTGTCTGGACTGGTTGCACCACAACTCTCGAAGAACATCTGATATGTCGCCGGGTGAAAGTCTAGCAAGACCGCTAGGCAAAGTTGCTAATCAGCGAGCTAAATCTGGCCCCTCAAATTGGAAACGGTTGACTCTCGGTTATTCTGGTCTCGAGCTAACGAGCAAGTCAAAGGACGGTACACTGTTCCTCATGAATAAAAGATCAAAGCTGTCTTAATAATTGCAATCTGGATCTATTCTATTGTTCTCACATGCGGTGTTCTCATAGTTATCTAGTATGACAGAGGTTTTGCCTGTACTGACTAGCTCAGGCTCCTTAACCCGAGCCTTCTGTCCCTTTCCACTTATCGTGAGATCCTGCCATGCCTTCTTTACGGCTGATGTTTTGAACTAGAGTCGCAGAGACAACTCGGTTGTTTTTGGCGACTTTGGTGAGATTGGTGAGAGCTCCATGACTGTGTCTGGGAAGAAGGGTTTTATTTCAGTGGTAGTAGTGATATTGATATGGTTGGCGAGGACGTCTGGGGTTGTTTCTACGCCCTGGGTCTTTGGTTGGATCGTCTCCAGATATGAGGGTGAGGTTGGGCTTACGGCTAGTGTTGCGGGATTGACCTCTTTGTGACTGGCATTGGATACCATGTCCGTGGCTTTCAAAAGTGGTTGGTCCAGTTTCAATGATTGCTTTGGCTCGTCGTTCTTGATCATGGGGCGATTTATGACTGGCTTCAGTACTGTGGCTATACTCTCGGCTGAGCTTGCGGTCTTGTCGAATGATGTAGCACCGACATCTCCGGTGTAGAATTGCTGTGGTCGCCAGATGTTTGTTTTTGGCTCAGCTGAGGCCGTCGATGACGGTCAGTAAAGGAACGGAATCATTTGTCCTGGGGAACGAGGAACTTACACATAGCTTCGCGCCAGTGTGCCATCATGCCGCCCGATCTCATGAGGGCGATCATTACAGGGACGAGACAAGGCTCGAAGTCGCTAATTACTCGCATTCCATATTAGTCTGCTTTACAGAAAACCGATACGAAAATCAAGAACTCACAGTGCAGTATATACTATGCCAATGAACAAATCCGCGTTGGCCTGGATGTTACGTGAGCGGAAGTACTCATCTTTACTTGCAATACGATCAATCTCCATTGCGACTTCTAACAGTGGATGAGTTGACTTGATGTCGTCCACAACCTGCGCACCAAAAATGATTCTGGGGTCAACCGTCTTGAACATGCGATGGCCGTAGCCGTACAGCTTGGCTTCTCGTCTTTTGACTTTATGGATCAGTTCGGGTACCTTATCCTTGCTCCCAATCATAGCCAAAGATTTAAAGGAAGCCTCGGCTGCACCAAAGTGGAGAATACCATAGCCCGAGGACAGAGCAGCTATAAGGCATGAGAGAGGATCAGAGAGCGTAGAAGCTCCAAGGAGAATCGCGGATGTAGAATTCGTATGGCCAAGGTCCGCGCCAAGAGCCCACATACGTTGAACTGCGCGAAGAGCTTTGGGATCAGGCTTTCCCGTCTCCTTATCAACTTTGCCCATCATGGTAAACAAATTAGAGAGGAAAGAGCCATTGATGTCAATAGGGGCAAACGGTATCCCATTACGATGGGACGCTGCAAGCCCAGCGCAGACCTGGAACGCTGCTAGGGTTCGGATGATTGCCTTGTCCACCAGGGCTAAATTTCCGTGATATAAGTTGCGCGCCGAGTGGGCAGGAATGCTCTTTGGATCTTCACCCAGGTATGCAGCGAGGCCAGCGATGATCATCTGCATGGGTGCAGCCGTCTTACTATGAATAGATATAAGCGATTGAAGTCAGCCTGAGACTGAGTGTTTTGGACCCCACATACGGAAACGCATAAATGACCGTCTTCACACTCTCGGGGACAATTTGTGCTGCTTTGAAGAGCTCATTCTTTATTGTCGCCTTTTCAAGAACCGAAGGCCAATGACCCCATACTAGAAGATGAACGAGGTCCTCGAACTCAGCTGTTTGCCAGAAGTCCGCAATGTTATGACCGCGGTATTGTACAATGCCTTGAGCACCATCACTGCAAAGTCGTTCAGTCAAGGTGAAAAAGCAATAATAGTAACTAGCAGAAGTGTTGTACATACATGAAAGTGATTGTCGACTCAGAAACAGCAGTGTTCTTGAATCCCGGATCGAACAGTCGGAGCCCATTCCCTACTTGATCAGCCAGATCCGAGTCCTCGACTGGTCCCTTGATTGCTTGAAAATCGACGGCTTTGATTACATTGCGTCGAATAGGTATGTGATAGTCACGGGAAGTGCGTGAGTCAGTAATGTGGAGTACACCGTTAGACATGATGTCTACAACAGACAGTGGGAAATCTGAGACCGGAAGGGGTTGCTTAGGAGTACGATTAACACAGTCACAAAAGCAGGTAGGGACCGCCTTGAATAGTTTTGAAAAGAACCATATTTCGAATGTCACTAACGCTAATGGGTAATGACTTCCAGGATTTGTCATGATTGCTCGCAAGCTGATTGCGACGTTACACTTTGTTATCTTACTGTCATAAACACCACGCCATGATCGCTTCACCGCCACCGCCATCAATTCTTCCTACTCGGACATATTCAGGCGCCTTTAGCATCCTTGTCCCTCCATTACGATGTGAGTCGGGTGTAACTACGGGATAAGTGTAGACATGCATTCTCAGCCTCAGAAACTCCAATACTGTCTCCTACTCTACTAACGAACTCTATTCATTGTAGATATAAATAATATGCTAAGGTAGCGTGGTCATGCTCTGTCAACTCCCATATATGGCTGGCAGGATTGCTATATCTATGTATCTAGCGAAAGACTTGTTGCTGACCGAAGCATCCATGTTCAGAGCCGCAAGATACGTTCATGCACGGTGTAGGCGAGCTGCACGATGATGCAGATCCGGAGATTTTTGAGTGAAGTGCAGCGAAGTGACATAGTCTGGGATTATGCCATGCTCCTAGAGAGCGGCGTTACGGTTGGATCCATGCGTAGCCGCGGAGGATCACCCTTGCATGATGCATGAGTAAGCCTGATAGTCGGGTTGCCGAGCTTACTGCTGCATTTGGGAATTGCAGTGCGAAGGACTTGAAACAACGGAATATATGGAAGGAGCGGTGAAAGCCAAAAAATTTGCATGGGGCTACGCAGCGCCCTCACATCATATGTGAAGCTCATCAGAATCCGCAGTCCAGAGTTCTGTAAGCTATGCTACAATAGATTCCCTGTTTTAGAATTCGACGATCTGCCAGGCTGAAGCAACAATATGGCTACTGAGTTTGGATTTTAATGATGCTTCATAATATGTACATGACTCACTCGGCGACTACTAAACACGTTGCAGCTTTACGAAAATCTGCTGTTCAATCTGCTCCCCCAGCGGCATACTGACTCTTTGCTCTCAGCCATGGCCCATACTTCCAGAGGACGAAAGGTGCTGGAATACCAAGTATGATCGCCAGAAAAGCTATCAAGCTGTTTCCCCAACCGTATCCTAACCTTTGATACATGTAAGGTGCAAAAAGTGGGAAGCCGAATCCAGCTAAAGAACGCAAGAAAGTGCTAGCAGCGCCAGCCGATGCTGCATAGAGAGGATACGTGTCAATACCGTAAGACTGCGTGCACTGGGTGGCAATTTTCATGCCTAGTCCGAAGATCACCAGCCCAATATTTGGCATAATCCAATGAAGATGCGCTTGTGCGCTCCATCCATACCAGAAGATGCCTGTTGGGACTAGAATTGAGCCTGGTATCAGAAGAGGAAGGCGAAATTCAGGTTGCCCAACGCCTTTGCCATCCCTCTTTTTTAAAGATTTGTATAATCTGTCATTGAGACGGGCAGTAGATTGAGTGCCAATTAGGTATCCAATTCCGAGAGATATGTAATTGAGCCCTGCAATCCCAATCGATTCGTGATAACGTACAGTCCAGAGTGTTGGTAGAGTCGTTAAAACCAGGTACACGACACCATACAGATAGGCCAAATATAGTGCGAGGATTTGAATGATGGGCTGTGTTCCTAGTAGTATGAACGGTCGCACAAGAGCAGCCTTGAGGATATTGACAAGCGTGCGATTAGGTGTCTCCCATTTCGTATGCCAAACCTCGTTGCCGGTTTCCTTGCGTAATTCCCGAGCTTTGCTTGCCAGGATATGGGGCGCGAAAGTCTCTCGCAGTAGGATCAACCCAAGAAGTTGAACGAAACCGTCGGCAATTGAGACTGCCCAGAAAACCCAACGCCAAGTTGTATACTCAGTGATGAACCCACCAACGATAGGCCCCAAGACCGGGCCTAGAAGAGGGGCCAAGGTATAAATAGCAATCGATTTACCGCGCTCCTCAGGAATCCAGCAATCAGCAAGAATAGCTCCTCCAATAACGAAAGGAGCACTTTAGTAGCATCAGCGTGTTGGCACTGGCATAAGGGTTACTGAACTTGGCAGAACTTACCTGCCTCCAATGCCGGCAAGGAATCGAAAGGCAATCAACTGCCCAGCACTCTGAGAGAAGCCACAAGCGGTGTTAAAAGCCAGATAAAAAAAATTTGCCAGTTGCAGCACTGCTACGCGGCCGTAGACCTCGGACAGCGGTCCAATAAGAAAGGGGCCAAAGCCGTACGCAAGGATGAAAATGGACAGAGTAAGAGAGGCAACAAAAGAGCTGTGGATGTGTAGATCCGGCGCCAATGTGATCAGGGCAGGAGCAACGATCGAAGTTGATATGGCTGAAATGAAGGTATACGTAGAGACGACGACGGTAACTAGCCATTTCCTTCGATGAGTCCAATTCTTCGGGTTTGCAACGTCATTGGGTCCGTTCCAAGTGACAAGATAGGGGTCGAGAATGGGCGGGGTCGAATCTGATTGTTCTGGGAGTTGTTGTTTTTCCACATCCCTATTGATAGGGACATCAGGTGAACCTTGTTTCATTTCAGGCAGGGTCTCCGTTTCAGGTCCGTCAGAGTCTCCCATTACCTCCTATATAGGTCGTCTCGCTCGTCAAAGTCCACGATTAGAGGGCATATGAGTTTGGTATGACTGATTGTAATAATAGCGTAAGGTAATTTCATAGTTTTTGACTTCATGCTTCGGGAGACGGGCTGCTTAATGCCCGGCTTACGGGACCCCAATAAAGTGAATCTCGTGCATCAATTCCCCCGACTCCGACCATTCTACCGGCAAAGAAAGGTCGCGATCCTCCGCGAGCATGCATATAATTTGAGAGCGGTGTGATATGCCGCCGGCACAACAGTCGGTTAAATGGCGGTGTCCAGTCCAGCCAGGCAGTTCTAATCTGCGCATACGAAGACTTACGACATATGAGCTGATGGGTAATTGATTTCTTATCATTCACTAGCAGCTTCCATAGATTTCTGTTTCTGTCACTCACCCTCGTCGGTGTCTACCTATCACCTACCTTCACTGCCCTAGTGGCCGTCAGCCTCCAACGACATCATGACCACTACTAGCGAGCATCCTGAAGGGGATGGTCCTGAAATTGATGTTCGAGGCAAAACATTGCTACCAAATTGGATCGGCAAAGTCGGCAGGGAGAACCTGATAGAGTGTGGGCCTCAATGCCTCGGACTACAAGTCCGAAAGATGGTTTTCGTGATCTGAAATACTGTTATCTAGTTGCTGCAATTGATGCGACAGCATGGTGGATTGAATCTGTCATAGGTCGAAGCTCTCAATGTGAGACAGTAGTGTACATGGGGTAATTCGTTGTTCCCTCTTGCTCGAACCCGCTGACGCCCTCTCACAAAAGCATTCCAGACTTGCGATATAACATCATTCCTGTGGCATTGATCAAAACAGGTCACAAGGTCAGATGCTGTGAATGTCCTTCGCAGCAGAGTTAATTTCTCGCTGACTCTTGGCAGACCTTATTCATGTCTCATCGAATCAGCGTTGCTGGGCACAAGGCGCTGATGGGTAAAGTAAGTTCCACTAAACTTGCGCTTTGTATAGACTAGCCCTTTCTTCAGTTTTGCCCATACATTCCCTCCGGTGTTGACACGCTGTTAGACTCATTATACCACCTTGTTTTATGTTACTGTATCTGTCAATAGAAGAAGCATGCTAGAATTTGATCACGTGGAGACAGTGCCGTACTAGGAAAGCTAGTCTCCTTCGAGATCTACAAAGAGCAATAATAAACAGTTTCAAATACAGCTCTATGAGTTAGGAGCAACCCTTAGTGCGAAGGCTTCATCGATCAATGCGTGAGCCATGATGCGATATAAGTCGGGATACCTTAGGTGTATTAGTTGGGTTGGCTATTCCGAATCTCTCAAATGTATGCTCTTTTGCAATAGTCAACTGTCATGGTGGTGAACGGTAGCTCCGGGAATCTCAACCTGAGAAGTGCTCTGCTAAGTAAACCTCCTCTCTCACTGCAAAACCACCTTAATAACTATAGCTCGCCTCAGGTCCGGCAGCCTTGTACAACTCATCCGACTCTTTTTCGTAGATCTTTTCTGCGAGCGCTTCCTGCACCGTTCCCTTCCCTGCCAATGGAAAGGCTTTATCCGGTTTTGTGAACCTGATCAGAGACTTCATGATTCATCCTTGGCTTGGACACTTCTTGTTGGTCCCGGAAACAATAGCCCAGACCTCCTTATAGACCATCTGCTTTTCATCTTCATCGGCCTGTGGATCGTGGAGTTGCAGAATCACTCCGGGTCGTAGCCGATGATTGCCGGCTACAAGGGCAAATTTGACGGCAGCACACTGCTCAACGCGCGCTTGTAGATTGAGCGGGTTGAATCTGGCGCCGTTGGCAGAAACGATGAGGTCGTCTACACGTGCTTCATGGCGCCAGTGATGCGGCTTGGTGGGATGCTTCGAGTAAAGATCTCTAGTCGACCATTCGTGGAGTCCAAAATGCGTTTTGAAACAGGATTGAAACTTTTCGAGCCTGGGATCCCTTCTGATAATCATTTCATAGAGGTACTCACGAACCGGGCGCCACTCGATACCATTGTAAGTTGGGCAGTAGCAGATGTATTGCCAGTCTTCGGGATCAGGCTCGTAAGTAACAAAGGCACCGCCATCAGTACTGCCAAGGCTGTTGTGCAGGGTTGTGTTCTTGCAGAACGTCATAAGAATGTCGCCGGTTGATTTGGCCGATGGCGCTGATCTTCCGTTAGCAGCCGCAACATTCTTGTCAGAGACGGGTGGAGTACCTCCCCCAAATTCAATAAATCTCAACTTTGACAAATGTTCGAGTGACTGAGGGGACGCGCATAATGCCTATAGGAAATCTGTGACAGCACCCTAACAAGAAGGCACATTTGCAATAGAACCCTCCGTGCAAGCGATCAATCTCTTTCATCAACCGGTAAATGCCGAACTCCATCTTTCTTGGCCTTCCAAAAGTAATCCCAATGCTTTGGATCCCGAAATATCAAAACCTTTGGTTTCGAAAAGACTATCCAGTCTGTAATTAACCTCCCAAATAGTAGCCATCTCAGTCAAAGAAGCCGTCTCAGCTAGTTCTAGGTAAGAATTGGCCATCTTGAATTTCAAATCGTCTGTCTGGCAGAGGCAAAATCCGAAATCAATCCACTGAGACTGAGACTTTTCCGGCAGACAGTCAAATTCTCTCAACAGAACCGCATATAGCCATAGAATCTTGTGTTCTGAGGCCTTCACCTCTGGATTGTCGTCATAATCTCCCGGAGGCAGTCGACGGAGCACGGCGCCAAAGCCGTACTAGATATAAGCATGAAGATTAGAAAACCGTACTCCGCACTTTGATGACCGCTGCTCCCTCAAGCCTGTTGCCACAGGAGTTGGGTTCCGGGTCTAGTACTACTCATTCACATCGTACAAATCTCTCATCTATTGATAAAGTGATAAATTATATACGATAAAATGTTTGTATTAACGACGTGCTTCAAGAGCACGTAAACGTGCGACAAAATTGTTTAGGGATTTCTCCCTATACGCGCGGCTCCCCCCGTTATCTCTCCCACGGCGGAGATGCCTAATACGGCGCTTGACAAGGGGGCAAGCCCGCCCAGCGACCCACAAGTCTCCAGATAAATTAATGGGCGCCCTCATAATGGCCTCCCCGAGCGTAAAGAAATAACCAGGACGTTTTCGATCGTGTTTGCCGAATTCGGCCATCGACATGTAAATTTGCCCGGCAGTCCATGTTGAGGGTTTGCCAGGGAAGGTCTAGAACGTAAGTTTCTATACATACCCTTACAGGATTGAAGCTTACCTTCTCCAGGAGCTCGTCATCGGGCCCGAAATTCCAGACGTCGGTGCGGTCAGGCTTCGGCATCTACAATACAAAATTCAATACCATACTAGTTGGAAGCATCACTAAAATCCTTACGTTGGTGAAGAAAGGAGGGGTGGAAGGCTTGTAGTCGCTAGAATATCATCAGCACATAGAAAGTCGTGAAATAATAAAACTTACGTTGCGCGAGAAAGGTTGCTGATGAGAAAGCAAGGGGTACTCGTACACACTAGACTCTAATCAACACTGAACCAACCTGAGAAAGAAACCACTCACGGCGAGATGCAAAACGTGCGGCCGAAGAGAAAGAAGGGTTCCCAGCAGCGCCCGTCTGGTGATGTGTCGAGACATCATCTGTGGCTCCGGACAATCGAGAAGATCCTCGTGAGAATAGTGATCCTAATGAGCTTGAGGATCCTGTGATGTTTTGCAACACGATCGCTACTTCTCGCCCCCAATTAGATGAAGGTGGTGACGCCCTCTTAGCTTTTCACTCAGAAAAATTTCTATGGTCTTCTCTTCAAGGCCTTCTAAGGTGTTGTTCGCTTGAGAAATCTCGATAAGCCGGTGGGCACTCTTGGATATGATGTCCAACTGGCTCGTTCTCTTGAACTGTAGCCGTAAAGGGCTCAGTTGGTTGATCAGGGAGCGACGCGTCTACAGCCCTTAGGCCCGAAAATAGCCGGCGAAACACTGCCCGTTTGGTAGGAGTACCTAGATAAATGTTACTATTTCCCTGAACACTAATAAATAGAAATCTGGTTGTACTAACCTTTCGGCGACTTTTGTTAAAGAGTCCCGAGCCACCGCCGAGTCTAGTTGCCAGAGTTCCCTCGCGGTTATGTTCTCTCCGCGCATCGGCCACGGATCGGGACGAGGGAGACTCGCGACAGGCTCCACTGGCCACGCACGCGCCGCGGCAGCGGGGTCGGCGAAGGTGGGGGGGCGCCCAACCCATGAGCAGGGATGTGGGGGGGGAGGAGCGCGAGGAGGGCGAGCCGCGAGAAGAGGAGGAGGGAGCGGTGATGGTGGTGGAGAAGCAGCATGAAGGCACAGCCATAAGAAGGCCAAGTGGCGTCGCAGATCAAGACTGGTTAGACTATGTCGGGGTCAGTCGTCATCAAATAGCGTGCTTCGTGACTCCAAGTCTCAACCTCTGCTGTTTCGACAAAGGGACATTGATAGATAGCATTCTTGATTTCCGTCTCACACCCGGCCGCTACTACCCTCACATCTTCCAACTCGGCTGTGCCGTGGTCGGTCGTCAAGCCACTTGTAGTAGTCGTTATTAAAGGGTGTGCTTCGTAGTTCTGATTTCTCATTCGCGTGTCTCAATAAAGGGATTGGATGCTGTCTCACACCTGCTCGCTACCGGGCCATGTCTTCGAGTTTGGTGTCGTTGTGGTCGATGGGGCATGTCAATAATGTTGAAATGCCAAGACGCTGACTAATCAACGGTCACCCACTTCTCACTACGACACTCAAGTCCAGCCTGTACCACCTCCTTCCAACGGTCACCCAGCCCATCCTTCGTCCCGTCAAAGGGGTTGAAGCCGGGTATATGACCGAGAGATGAGCGCCGCCCCACAACTAACCGTCCATGTCTGGCAATTTCGGCCATGTGATCGTCACAGCGACGGTACATATACTGGACTTCCTGGGCCAGAAGCTCGTATTTGAGCATGGATCACCCTCGCGCAAAGATCCTTCGGCCAGTGTGCTGAATCCAAGAAGTCCATCCTTCGTTCCATTAAATGAGAAGACTGGGTACTCTACGATCATGAGACAGACGCCGCCCTATAAACGACCCCCCAGTCCGACAACTCCGGGAGTGGGATCTATACAACAGTGAGACAGACACTGCCCCACAAACAACTTTCTAGACCAGGAAATAAAGGAGTCACTCCTCCACCGCCGGCCGTTCATTTGTAAGATATTGCAACCACTTGTATTCATTGCATGTGTGTGTTAGGATAGACACTAATTCTACGTTTCCAATATAGTCTGATATTGAATACGACCTCGAGGGTTAATATAAAAATGTATCCGACTTTCCTAACCTCCCTGTAAGATTCTCGATATGATATATATATGTGTGATTATTCTTAGGCCGTATGTACTGATTAGAATGTTATGGTCTATCAGGACAACGACTTTTTTACTGCTCCAGAGAGGAGAACCCAACCCGCGCCCCCTGTTTCCTCTTCGAAGGACTTTGACCCTTCTGGGTGTTTCAGAAATGTCGATGACTTTGCGCCCCCTGTCGTCACCCCCCCAGCTCCTCCACACCGTCGCTCTCCGACTCCCTCGCCTGCCTCGCCATCACCAGCCTCGCCTCTCCCCTCCTCATGCTCCCCAGCGTCTTCGCCCCCCAGGGATGGACACATCCCGCCTCAACCCACCACCACCTCCACCTACCTTGCTGCTCTCGTGGCAGCAGCATCCCCCCTTCCTAGCTCCCCCGCTCCTGGCTCTCCCCTTGCTGGCTCCCCACCTCCTAGCTCCAGTTTCCCTTCGCGGGTGCCCACTCCGGGTTCTAGTTTTTTAAGACATAAACAACTGCGAGAACGATCCCATATGTAAGATCTATAACACAAGTTTAATAAAGTTCATTGATTAATATATAACAGTTCGGAAACCCCACTTCCTAGCCACATGTAAGATCTACAAAACAACTTAAATGTCAATAGAATTCATTGATTAACATATTATAGTTCGGAGACCCCGCCTCCCAAGACCTCACCCCCAAGACCCCAACGCCCTCTCCCAGGCCCTCCCCGACCCAGGGCCAAGATTTTAGGGAATGGACGCCCCCACCCCCCACACACACCCCAACGCCCTCCCCAATGCCTAACCCCACCCCTTTTCAGGACACTATTTATTCGACACCACCACCCCGCTTTATTGAGACACCATCACCAAAGTCTCCAACATCGGAGCAGACAAGGGCCGCGGATGAAAGAGCGGCTGGGTTTTTAATCGCCGTTATTAGCAGAGAAAGATGGAAGCATATTCTTGTTGTTGTTTTTTTCGTAGCTTATCCTAGCTTCTATCACAATTTCATTACTTATTCTTTTCATTCTTTTTATTTTTCAAATTTTCTATTATTGTTTTTCCTTGCCGATATTAAGCTGCGCTAATAGTCTGCAGTGGAATTGAGAATCTTGCGTCTGCGGAATCTGGTGACAGCTGGTGTATATTCCCGATTCCTATTTTCCGTGTCCATGCAAATCCAAGCTCTTTCCTGGCTAGAATCGACTAGCTTGTAGAATCAAAACAGTGGTGAGCAAGCTGGTACAGGGCAGACATGCTAGATATGGGGCATTGGTAGCCAATGTATATTGGTAGCGAGCTTTGAAGTGGAGCTCGCGAGGATCTAGCGGTAGCGGAGGATCCTCTAAACAAGCGAAACATGTCATCGACATTTAGACATGGGCGTTTTGCATATCTTTTCGATAGGTCTTTGACGGTGAGGTAGGATGGTGGTGAGGGCGAGATCGCTTGATATCTCGGCGGTGGTGAAGGGATTCAGGGTGTCGGTGGTGGTGATGGTGAGGCTTTGGATGTGAATCGTCTATACGTCTGTTTCCGGCATTCCTCGCGCATATGTCGATGCAGCTGATTCTTAAACGAAAACACCGTGTCGCAATGTCTGCAAGACGGTCTATTGCAGATGTTTTCCTGCGTATAACGTATAAGACGTGCCATTGAGGAAAACAAGGCATTGCAGAGCTTGTAATGGTGATATTCTATTAGCTGCGGAGCTGCCTACGGGGGTGCCTGCGAAGATGGTTGCAATGATGCTTGCGGAAACCTAGTTTTCATAGCTATTAAGCTGCCAGATCCTGACATCCCGATTGGCTGCGGAATCATGTCAGAGCTTCACCGCGAAAACATTTTGGTAGAAGCGCTAGGATGTCTGCGCCTAGGAACCAGGATGCTGATCTGCATTGCTTAATACCGTCGCAGAAGACATGGGCATCGTGAAATAGGCATAGATCCGGAAAGTCGTACTGAAGCGATGGATCTAGGAATCCGATATCTTCTGTCGATGGCAGCGGAGCTTTTTGCGGAGTTATCTACGGCGATACTAGTAAATCTACCGTTGCTAATACTTGTGCATCTTCCTGTGGTACTGCCATAGTATCTTGAACAAACATCACTGGTGAGTCCCTTTTTGCGCATTTTGTGCAGTTTTTTGAGCAGCGATGGTGTTCTTGCATCGGATCGTCTGCTGGCTCCCAATTACATAACTAGGTATCGCATAGCTGGCAGATCACCATGACTTTCAATTCGCTTGTAGGGTGATAGCTGAATCCGGTATCTATAAGATCTTTAGGACTCGGTGAGGTATGTGGCCATGCTGTAAATAAGGCAAGACGTCTACCGTATGTCGATATCTTAGGATCCGGGGTAAGGACTTGGTAAGGATTCGAGGATTCGATAAGGTAATTAGTACTACGCTCTAGGACAAGAACGTTACCGGAATCTTTAATAGTGACCATCTCTTTAGTCCGTCTTAACCTACTTGTGGATGATCTCGCGGCATTCAAATTATTTAACTCGAAAATACGGATGAGTGTCATTATTATCTAGGGGCAAACATCGCTCAACCCGGATCCAGATTTCAATGAAAGATCGAAGCAACCAGTACAATCAGCGATGTTTGAGTAACTGACTAGCCTTTGGATCTATCGGATAGCGACGAAATTCCCGAAGTGAGTATTTCAGGAACACAGCCGGTGAGATAATAAGTAGCTGCCGTACTCTCAAGGCTCAGCACCTACACAGATATACGGTTTGGCTCCGGCCAACATTGCACACAGACCCTGGTTATGAAGACTGGCCTCAGAAAGCAACTCGCAATTCAAGATCCTTGCTATCAACGCACAGAAGAAGCCTAGGCCTACACCAACTCCCGTCATACCGCTCAAGCCGTCAGTAATGCTAGATCTAAAGAACCTATCTAGAGACTAGTATATTCCATATCTCCAAGACGCACTATAACACTGTGGTCCACGCTAACACATTCTTTGAACCAATGGAAACGATGCATCCAACAAGACTGCGTTAGAGGAAGCTGTCAACATCTCTAAAGCCTCAGAGAATTCAACGTCTCTAATTACGCGCAAGTGGGTGAGGCTGCTGCCGGAGATACCACGGTCTCTAAAGAGTATTAGCTATGCCGGTTCGTGACATTAAGATATTGATCCGAGCTCCCATCTTTCGGCACGCAACGACTCAAGTGGAATTTGCTGATTTGCGACTAAAGCGTTAGCGTTTTTTTAGCAAGGGGTATTGAACACTTCGTATATCTCCCATCGGCTTCAGCTTCATATATGCCACGTGGGGCTCTCTCTAGTATATAAACTCTTGAATGCGGTACTATAGTTTCCTATTTCCCGAAGCAAGTACGAGTGAGATTGTTCAACGTTCCAGCTAGTATTAGTACTCGGCTTGACCATACTGTTCAGCCTTTCGCATTCGTCGTGCAAATTGCATATACAATAAACCCTTCCTATAGGAGAACTCTCTTTCATTACAGCTATCCGTACCAATGCACGACTACAAGCTAGATACAAGTCAGATTTAGATTTTAACCACTTTTAATCTCCAGCTCTGGAAGGATGTAGCTCCGTGTTCTCTATTAAGTAGCTCACTAACATGAAGTTAGCGAAGCGTTGAATATACTAACTTTACAAAGTCTGAGACTATAAACTATATGTAGTGAAGTTAAGCAAGCTTCGGTAGAACAGCGTACAAGTAGCGGAGGTATTCTTCGAGTCTAGAAATTATTATCTTTATTACTATTATCTTCTACCTACTTAATCTAGTAATATTAATTATTTATACCAAGATATTTATATAGAGCGTTTTACTACTTAATCGAGTATAATTACTAGTTATTCTTAATAAACGATATATAATTATTTATATATTAACTTATATTATTTAAATAGAATTTAATTATTTTTATTATTTTATTAAATTATATTTTTTTTCTTAATATTATAAATTTAACGTATGTCTCACTACTTCGTAAATGCTTCCAGAATGTCCCCCGCAAAACCGAATAAAATCTCAAATTCGGCGTGCCTTAAGAAGCCGATGCAATTCTTGCTCGAAGCATCCCACATAAGTGGGATTGAGCAGATCAGCGTGGTCTCCTTCACACTCCCGAAATTCAACTGACTTCCGAAAGAAGTTTTACTAGTACCGAAGATAGTCAGCGAGCCATCTCTCTCTATCGTTCTCAACCGAATACAGCGGTGTGCAATAAAATACATCTACACTGTCCACGCTACCTCCAGGGTGATATTTTTTCGCCATTGTGACGAAACTGTCCGTGACGTCGACAAGGGCAAGAACCTGCTCGTTGTCAAGATTAAGTGTGGCGCGCTGGTTGGGCTCGGCTACCTCAAGAAGGCGCTACATGGTATCCTGCTTCGACAGACCTCGTAGTGCTGTGATCAATTCAGGAACCTTAACATGCGGTACTAGATCAATAACGTATGAGACAAGCACCGCAGCGGCTGTCCCGTCCAGGTTTTCAACCAACGGGATTAGATGTGGTGGGGAATCTAGTGCACCACAAAATGCGACCGTGCCACCATTTGCTTCCAGAGGTTTTGCGAGCTCGAATGCTACAGTGGTACCAAGCGAGTACCCTGTAAGAGCATAAGGCCCGTTGTGTTGTGTCTGCTTTATATGCTCGTAATATGTTTTAGACATCTCTTCAATGCTCTCAAACAACGTCTCGTTGTTACTGAGACTTTTAGCGGTCAATGCTTGCAGAGGGCGATCTCTGAATGTACGGGAGAGAGGTGGAAATGCAAGAATATTTCCAGACGCTGGGTGTACAAGCCACAGAGGGCATTTGGTCCCTCTTGGTTGGAGCTGAACGACTGGATCGTATTGACGGGTACTCTGGGCGTCGATCGCGCTTGCAATGCTCCGAATAATTGGATTGCTTAGAAAGGTTATGATAGAGATTTTACTACTAAGCTCAAGAGAATGACTTCGAGACTGCTCGAATCTGAATAGGCGAACCGACGTAATTCCAAGCTCAAAGATTGTCCTATCAACAGCAATCACCTCCAGAGGTATTGCAGGCATTTCGCTCAAGACATGTACAACCCTCAATTCTGTCTCTGTTCCTGGTGTTTGTCCATGTAATCGTACAAGCTCCTCGAGGTTTCGGATGGTGTGAACTTTCCGCTCTCTCGGAGTCGGCCTGTAATCTTGTCCTAGAGAGCTTTCCTAGCGAGAATTTACTTAGTCGTGCTTGTGGTAGAGGGATGATCATTCTGGTCTGACGCCCAAGAGAGCACTTGTGACTTGCGATACCAAACTTACGGTCTGAACCAGACATTCCGTGGCATTTTCGCCGTAAATGGCGCCATACAAGATGTAATAGCCCTCCGTCTGGTCCCCTTGTCTCCGAAAGGGAATGCTGCAATATAAGACGGCATATTACCTGGTATAGCCGCCCTTTCGAGAGCTATCTCAATTTCCTGAGGGAAGTATATGACCCTATTGATAACAATGACTTCTTTCGCTCTGCCTGCCAAACTCAAGTTACGCGTGGTGTCTTTACAGGCCCTATCCCCCGTGACAAACCACCCGTTATCAGTGAAAGCCTTCGCCGTTGATGTAGGATCATTATGATAACCATCGAATAGGACAGGGCCCGAGAGCTCTAGGTTGACAACTTCATATTTTCTGGTGAACTTTTTATCATCTGTGCGAAATCTGACCCTGGCTCCTGTCATAGGTTCCCCTGCCGATGCGAACTCAGGCCGCTCTTGGCGTTCATCTAATTTCAGGGCAGCACTTACCTGCCAAAGCAAAGCTCGAATTCTTTCATGTGCTAACCTAGATCTAGTTATGAATGGATTCAAATTGAAGCTTGCCCAAATTACGAATGTATATACAATCTAATACTACCGACAAACCCTCACTACAGGTTAATACAGTCCAGTTTCATTCCCAAGCCCGAATTTCAACGAACAAGTAGTCAAGCCTATTTCTATAGATCTCGCTTGACCAATGCCACTGGTGGGACATACACGTGGCGAGCATATAGGAAGTAGTACACAGTGGCAAAGATAATGATCCCACTGTAGATGACAACGCCCCAGTTCATAGTGCTTGCCTGCACTGGGGTCGCTAGCGGAAAGAAGGAGAAAATGAAGATCGGCAGTAGAAAGAGCAAAGCACCAATATTGACCGCGAAGCCGTAGCGACCCAGTGTCCATCGACGCGCCGGGAGTGGTTCCTTACGAATGCGTTTCATCAAGATACACGTAATGGTGATCATATACGAGGACACGAGGGAGCCTATGGTGAGCGAGATTATTGCGTCCAACGCGACTGTGGATCCAATGTTGATGAGGGATAGTAGTACGGTGACAATGAGAGACACGAGGACGGCGTTGAGGGGGATATTCCAGCCCGGTGTAACCTTGCAACTCTGTCAGTTTTCCTCATGAAGAAGGCATTATGGCTGACTTACGTGCTGCAAGAATGCGGCAAATGGTACTCCGCCGTCTCGTGCAAAAGACCAGAGTTGACGAGATGCAGTTGCTACTTCCGAGATGGCGCTGGAGGTAAGAGTGACGATAAGTATGGTGACCATGACATTTGTTGCGGCGTAGCTTTGCGTGGTATTATAGAAAATCTGGATGAAAGGAAAGAGCGTGTCCGTTTCCAAAATGCTGGTGGCATCACCCATTGTAAAACACAAGGTCAAGACCATGATGAAACCGAGGATTGCGTTGAGGATTACCGCCCACGTCATGGCTCTGGGCAATGTCTCTGATGCATCTTTGATCTCTTCCGCTGTTGGTCCATAAAGATCAGCCGTGCGTGCGGAAATGGATGCTGTGCCTCACTTACACATATGCACGCCACAGTCGAAGCCAAGCATGGACACGATGGAAGTTGACAGGCCAACCATCACAGATGTACCAGTACTACTCCATCCACCACCATTACTAAATTCGGTGAAGACGGCTTTGGCAGTATTCCTTGGTGCAAGCACCCACAAAGGTATCACAATGGCGAACAGGCCCACGATATGGATTATCAGTATCAGTCCCTCGACCATCGGCAATTTCTTGGCCAAAAACGTGTTGAAAACGATAGCAAAGGAGGTGATTGCGATGACCAGCATGGTACCTTGCCAGCGTTCGAAGACGTATGTAGGGTCGTTTAAGATGATCAAACCCTGTATGATTGTCCCTGCCAAAAACGCTATGGATACGATTGCGCACTGCCATCCTGTGAAACACAGCCAGCCTGTGTGGCCCTCTTAGCATGTTGCGTCTATATGTGTACCCAATGTATCCCATACCTGTGATGAAGCTCAAGAATTTCTGACCGTTCTTTGGGGCAAACTCGGACACCCAATGATATTGTCCCCCTGAGGTCGGCGCCCTGGTTGCAGTTGAGCATTAGCGATTCTTGGTACTTGGTCACAGCATTGACTAACATTGAAGCCATCTCTCCCAGGCTCGCGTAAACGAACATGAAACCTATCACAATCGCAAGGTAACCCCATACGAAGCCTGCCAAACCTCCATCGATCAAGACGAAGGTGAGTAGTCTTGCATGTGTGTCAGCGTAGGCCTAAATGCGACTGCCCCAACCATCTATTGGCGAGTACTCACGTTAGGAGGACTTCCCAGGTACTAATTAATGTGCATCCAAAGCCAACGATCGAAATGAAGCGAAAATTACGCTGTGAAGCACATCGTCATTAGCCGAACCTTTTCAGCGCAGAGAGTGATCTCTGACCCTCAAAACCTGCTGCCTGCCCAACACGCTCATATCTCTCTGATCGGTAGCGGTTCCCAGGTACTTTGGCGCAACGTGTGACACATGATTGGGGTCTTCTTCGTCCTTGATGTAGACCGTCTGGACGTTCCCATCGCTGTGACCTTTGATGTCGTCCAGCTCCATACTCTTCGAATCCAACACCATATTTTGGTCTGAACAGGAAGTATCAGGCTCACAAAGATGAAGAGGGAAGCTGGAATCGCGACAAGTGAGAGGACCTTGAGGCTCATTCTGGGCCGGGGCAGGCCCGCTGCTACTGATGAGAGTGCATGGACTATTACTATCGGTGCTTTCCCGACCCTTTTTCCCTGAGACCACTCGATCAACCAATAACGACAAGTCATAGAAACATCGTGAGGCCGGTTCATACTGGTACTTTCCTGCACTAAAGCGGTGTGAATTGAACACGAGATGCATTAGCGTGGGGAGGGCAATGGGGAGGCTGTACTGTTGGCATGGTGTATGTCGCTAGCACAGGCAGATAAGGCTAAGCAAGCCTCTACACTACCTTACAGTAAGGGTCACCGCCAGGGAAGGTGATGGCGCGGCTTAGGCGGGAGCCCACGCGGGGGGATGCACTTAGATGCCGTTAGGGGCCAGCGGCGGCCCACCGAAAGTTTCAAGGCCTACGGGGAGCCAATAGGAAGCTGACCATCCCTTGTCTGGCATTTCGGTCTAGGCACATCGATGCAAGATAAATGCGCCACCACCTCGCAAGGAATGAGCCGACGCGTTAGGTAAAGATCCGATCCCCTTGTCGTTACTTTCGGTGTGGTTTTCAAGGTTGGCGGAACAGCGGACGAGACACTACCTAGACCGGGTCCCCAGGCTATAGCATCTACTAGGCGGTCACTATCAGGGTCCCTAAATGATCAAGACGCGTCTTGGCTTACAATGGTGAGGGTGTCCTAGACAAGTTCAACAAAGAGTGTGAGGAACTTGTTTCGAATGCTGCATGACTCTGGATAGTGGGATAGAAAGCTTGAGGGAGGGCGATTATCCAAGGTGGGTCAAGTTTAAGGTAGCGATTAGGTTTTTTCCGAGGCTTTAACAGCAAATGTGATCCGCATCTTTGTACCTTGCATTATGCCTCATCAGAGCAATTGTGATGGTGGCTGCTTCTTAACAGGCTTAGTGGACTGGCACAGACAAGCCACAGGAGATTAATAACAAGATTGCGAGCCAATAGAGCCTTCTGAAAAATTTCTTCGCCAAGCCAAGGTCAGTATCTCTGAGCGACCAAGGGAGTGAAGTTGGGGGTCATTCATACGGAAAAGCTTGACATTTGCTCGGCCCTACTCCGTATCGTGATAAGTGAAGAGATGAGATGGCTGATTGCAAATTGTCGCGGCGTCTGAGCTTTCCGCTTGAAACAGCGTTGATGCCTGCATGCTTAGCGTATCATGAATGCAGCATTCCTGAATCGAGATCGAGCATCTTCAGTCGCACCGTTAGCCTTGCTCATGCAATGCAGTGAGCACGAGGCTGGTGCATAGCTATGTGAAAACATCTGTCTTCCCTTTTTCTTCATGTGAAATTGGAATCAGTAAGCACGACGACAATATGGCTTCATCACCTACTCCTCTCCCGCCGGGCGCTGTCCCATCAGGGCAAGCAGCGCCAGTTGAAGTAACCAATGCAACACATCACGGTGGTTGGGTGGTTATTACAGCTGCATTGGGGTTGACCTTTGGAATAGTTTGCCTGCTCATACGTTTGTATGTCAGACTGATAATCAATCCACCTTTCACGCGAGATGACTACGTGCACTCAATAGCTACGGTTCGTCTGGACAGACCTTTATACATAGAATGCAGCATACTGACCCCGTCCAGGCTTTTGCTTTCCTTCAATCTATCGTGGTATTCTTTGCGGTCTCGAAAGGTTTTGGTACCTCGATTGAGCTGCTCGGTCAAGGGGACATAAACACTGTGCAACACGTAAGATTAAGGGTCGTCCAGTTCTATTGAGGCTTTTCTGACCTCTACAGGCCTGGGTTGCGGGTGATATACTCTTCCTCATTACATTGTACGTCTCGAAATGCAGCCTCGGCTTCCTATTCCTGCGCTTGACACCAAACACAATACACAACAAAGCCTCCTACGCAGTGCTAGGACTTTCCACCTTATGGGTCATTGCATCAGCTTTCATGGTAGCCGTGAACTGTGAGCTTAACCATCCATGGACCGACATATCTGCCCAATGTACGAACATGGTGAGAAATACTAACCCTAAGATTTGTGACATACTCGCTAACGCTCCTGTAGCTCGCACGTTGGCAGTTCGTCACCGCAATTGATGTTGTCGTTGAGTTGATTCTTGTCTGCTTAGCTGCAGTTCTTGTTCACAACCTTAAGATGCCACTCACGAAGAAAGCGATGGTCGTCCTTGCATTCCTATTTCGCTTACCGTGCGTCTCCAAACCCACCACACATATTCAAATCTGCTAACTTAACCAGCCTCATTGCTTTTGCGCTACTCCGACTGCATAATCTTGCCACTGGGATTCGCTCTTCTAATCCAACCTTGGACCTTGTCGGCGCTGTGGTATGGGCGGAGATCGAACTTCATTATGCCAATATCGCGGCAACTATGCCCTGTTTGAGACCTTTCATGGCTGCTGTAAGCACAGAATATGGGGCTACAGATCCAAGGACTGCTTTGGGTAGTAAAGCTTACGGATCATCTGGCGGTGACCGCAAAGGAGCCAGCTATATCCTCAGCTCATTTGGTTCTGGGGGCCGCAAAGAGAAGAATTACTCCAATATAGACACAACAGTAATGTCCCGAATGTCCCGAAAGAATACTTCCAGGATGAACTCAGACATCTCGCCAAATGATCGATCAAACAATGAGACCACGATCGTCCACGAGGGGAAGCACGACGAGATTAGCATTGGGAGCAATGATAGCAGAAAGATGATAATCAAAAAGAAAATTGACATTAGGGTTCACCGTGGCGAAGCAGGTGAAAATGACGAGGAGGCTGTTACTGGGCCTGACATGACGGGGCGGTACATATAGTAGAAGATCCCTATGTGTGGTTGTACATTTCTGTTCATTCTATCTCTGTTCTCTCGACGTAACGCGGGTGGCCTGTTTCTGGTTGTATTATCAAGGATCCGGGAAAATATTTGGGGAACAATTATTTGTCCATGAAGCGGGAAAATATTGACTTGGTCACCAATGAAAGGCCACAGTCTATTGGCATTCCCTAGACAAGACGCTCGACCAAGCAGGGTTTCGAGGTGCACCTAGCCAAGTCTGTCATGCAACCGACAGTGGCTATCCCATAAGATGTTCCCCTCACTGAGCGAAGTGTAGGCGTGTATGATAGAAGAGTCCATCTCGAAGTCTGTGGCGCTCGCAAATTTGTTGATGCTGAGCGGGAAGATGTCGCTAATGTTCTAGACCACTTTTAGGTTAAACGGCTGGCCTATGAGTTGGTCTGGGCGGGAGGAGCCTGCTTAAGTCCCTACTAAAGTAAGTCCTCTCGGGGCTGCACTAAGGTATGCTCCCTAGCTTACCCAAGAGAGCCTACCTGAGATTGAAACTTCTCACTACGGGGGGGCTAGGCAAGCCGGCGTAGGGGAATCATACGGACGTACATCGCCTCCCCCCTATCACAGATCCTCGCGCTACACATACACCATATGCTGGCGTCGACGTTGGAGATCGTGATTCAGTACAAGCCACTTGAGAATTCTTAGCCCCCTGTCAATAGCCGTACTAATGCACAATGCATGAATTGGCCAATGTACGTTAGCCTTGGTATCTCGTAGGATTCTGGATCTGCTGCTGCGCTGGCAGTCATGTTAACAGATTACAGAATCCTTGGCCTTTAGCTGCATATCACCCCACTTCTTGATTAGAAAGCATGCAGCACGACGCATTGAGCCACTTCTCATCCTAGAACTGAGACGCTCTCTCACATTCAATTGATGGTTCGGATAGGAGTATGGCTTCCTTAACGATCATTGGGTTCGCCCTTCTGCTCTTGCTCTTATTCTACAAGTATGTTCTATCGCCGGCCTTCTTGTCTCCGTTATCAAAGGTCCCCAATGCCCACTTCACAGCACCCTTTGCGTCACTATGGATTTCGTCGAAAAGACGAGCCAGTGCAGGCACTCGAGCAATTTTCTCACTCCATCAGAGATATGGTCCCATTTTGAGACTCGGCCCCAATGAGCTCAGTGTTTGTACTCCTGCCGCGTTAAAGACAATATACATTGGTGGTTTTGAGAAAGATCCATGGTACCAGGATGCATTCATGAACTATGGCAGACCAAATATGGTCAGCATGCTGGATCACAAGCCACATTCTGAGCAGAAACGCCTGGTCTCCAATTTGTATTCAAAGTCCTATTTGCAAAGCTCGGAAGATTTGCAAAAGGCGTCCATTCATCTAATGTTCGACCGTTTCATGCCTATCATGCAATCAATCGCAGACAGAGGTTTAGGGTTAGATGTTCTTGACTTCTTCCAGGGGGTCGGCATGGATTTCACCTCTGCCTATCTATTTGGTCTGTCCAATGGTACGGATTTCATGCATAATGTCCAATATCGACAGCATTGGCTGGCACAGTATAGCGTGTTCAAGGACCAGCTTCCGCAGGAGCGGGCTGGAGGGGAAGTGGAAAAGTGGTGCCTAGCTATGTGTGAGGCAGCCGAACAATTCCTTCACTCAGAGAAGGCGGAGAATGGCACACCGGCCACGCAACCTGTCGTCTACGGGCGTCTCTCGCAGTCCCTGGCGGTGTCCTCGACAAAGCCTGACTTCAAGTCACGTCTGCTCACCACGGCTTCAGAAATGTTGGACCACTTAATAGCAGGCCATGAAACATCGGGCATCACTCTCACATACTTTATGCACGAGCTTTCCAAGCGTCCCGACCTGCAAGACCGCCTCCGCATGGAGCTGTTGACCCTGGATCCACCGATAAGATTCTCGGTGAATGAGTCTGCGAGCAACGGCAAGAATAGATGTCTCCCCACACCACGCACCATCGATTCTCTCCCAATCCTTGATAGCATGCTACAAGAGACTCTCCGCCTTTATGCAGCAGCGCCAGCCATACAACCACGAAGAACTCCCTTCTCACCAGGTGGTACCACAATAGAAGGCTACAGCAACATTCCCGGCGGCGTAAGAGTTAGCGCCAACGCGTATACCCTACATCGGAATCCAGAAGTGTTTCCAGAGCCACTAAAATGGATACCTGAAAGGTGGATAGACCCGACGAAGGGCAACAGGGAGGAAATGAAGAGATGGTTCTGGGCATTCGGTAGTGGCGGAAGGATGTGTTTGGGCAGTAACTTTGCCATTCAAAGTATGGCTCCACATTTACCTTTGATTCATCCCTTTCATGGTATGCTGACGTTATGGCAGACATGAAGTTGATTATTGCGGCGATATATACAAACTATGCAACTGAGATTGTGGATGATGAAGGTATTGAGCAGGCGGATACATACATATCCCGACCTATTGCCAATAAGCTCATATTGAGATTCAAGCATGCCTAGAGCAGGGTTTACGGCTCGGTGGTTATAGGCCTACCTTGGAGCCTGCAGTTATCCCAGTTGCATATTTTTTTCGTATGTAGCCATGGCAGATAGTGATGATCAAACACCGCATATTGCAATGTCTATATCAGATACGCTTCCAATCATTGAAACGTGTGAACGTGAAATCTATGATGATGAAGCTATTGCAGAGGGTTCGTTCTATGACGTCGACGGTTCCTCTCGTATATCTTGAAAGAGGAGGGACATGAAAACTCTGGGTTCCTCACCCCACGGAATTGATTGATGCCTGTGGATCAACTCGAGAAACACTGCAATTCTGACTGGCACACAAATCCAGCATAGACCACACAGCATACGATCAGCTGGCGATGACCACCTTTAACAGCTCACAGCGCGGAGGGGCGAGGCAAAAGTCAAGCCATAGCCTCGAACTCTCGCTAGGAGCAACACGGTGGAAATAGATCGGGACTGACTTTGGAACAGAAGCCGCAGCATCATCTATGTTTGGAATGCCTTGTATACTATGGGCAGCGTTCATCACTCGAGTCACTGACGTTTTCGCTGAGTGTATAGCAGTATTTGAGAAAGTTCTGAGTGAAGTTGCACTTGAGATAAAGGCATTGTCCTGGTGACCTGGTGGGCCTAAGTGCTTCAATTACGTGTGAATGAGGCAGAAACACCCACTCCATACTCAGCCTCGGATCCAGACCTCACTCTTTTCAAACCTTGTAGTACGACAATTGACAAGTCCGATATCCTTAGTATGCCAAATTTGACTGGTCCAATATCCTAGGCAAGTGCAATGGCAATTCCACATTTGCAGCCCAAAGCTATACTGTACTGCTGGGTCAAGCGCCGCACCAATCAGTTTTATCTCGCCTCCTCGTTTATAGTACCAAGGTCCTGTACCGACACCCTAGTATTTGAAAGTCTAGTGATCCCGCTGCATTAATCCTGGCATCTCTTTGTCACTAAAGCTGAATTTCCAGCCCTCGTTGCCATCCTGGCCGGGTCGATAGCCATAGACATTCTTCTGCTCCCAGCCCTCCACCATCCTCGGGGAAGATCATCTACGTCAGACAGTATATAGCACTACCGGCAGAGACAGGCTCAACTCTTAAACTTGAGAGGCGGATATCGTATTTCATGTCACTCTTATCATATTTTTCCTGGAAGTCATGGATCCCTGCTATCCGTTCTCCCTGCGTAGCGATAGTATCGTGGTGGTCAAAGACGTAGACAGTCACGCCTGGAAGGTAGTGGGCGCCAAAGGCAGCGGGGCCAAGGGCAGCAGCGCAGGATGATGTTGTGACGTCTGGCTTCTGGGTGGTGAGCATAGCAGAGCCATAGCTCTGGACAAATGTTTCAGCAGAGACCCTGCAGCTTACCTCGGTGATTCCATTGATCGTGGTCGAAGAGGTTGCAAGCCTGCGGGTACCTTGGGAGTTAGAGACAGTTGTACTGATGCATGTGTAGTAGCAGAGTGCTGGATGCGTTACGTTGGGCAGTACCAAATTTAGATACTTCCCGGGAGCCGCTTTGGCCGGTGTCCGTACCGGAGGGCCCTGGATTTAGCGCCGGTAGGGGGCTTGCAGGCCCGAGGGTCGAGCCCAGAGAACGCAATTTCCCAGATATGTAAGCGGATTCGCGACGTACTCTATCATGTATATATCAAACAACGTGCGTAGTTTTGTTTTCTATGGACTGCTTGTAGCCACGATTAATGCAAATCTCAAATGTCCTGTTGCTTTCATGGACCTAAACGGGAACGGTGTCCCCTGGCTTAGTCTCTGGCAACTCGGGGAAGCAACCCTGTCTTGCCACCCTTCTCGAGTATCTTTTGGCATTTTCACAAAAAGGACACCAATAACCAATGCTACCACGGCCATACCCATCCCAACCCAAGATACAGTGCCGAACGATAACCTCTAACTGGCAAGCTACCATGATCGTCAGTATGTGTCTCTACAATCCCAGCAAATCCTAGTCCAGTACTAGTGGCATAAACCTGCAATACACCAACGAGGGAGCCAGCAATGCCCTGCTCATGCTGCCTTACGCTGTTGCAGGCGATTATCTGAGCGGCTGTGAAGATGAAATCTGGACAGAATGCACTCAAGATTGTTGCTGGAAAGACCTGGGCCCAGTATGACTGCTGTTCGGGCATTGTGGCTAATAAGACCTGGGCGATGAGAATTGCTAAACACCCCAATGCCATGATCCACTGAGCCGCAAGCCGTGGAATCAGCCACGCGGATATGACGGCCGCTGCTCCTCCGCAGATTGCGACTGGCGTAAGGCCTAGGCCGGTGGAGAGAACTGACCAGTGACGGATCTGTTGTTGCCATGCCACTAAATACCATATAAAGGTCCCATACGACATAAAGCTGATGAGTACCACCAAGACTAACGGAAAGAACGAAGGAGCCATCCAGATTGTCAAAGGTAAAATAGGCGTATGGGCGAATTTATATTCCCACAGTCCAAAGGACGAAAAGAGGGCTATGGCGGTGACTAGAAGGGCAACCTCGTATGGAGAACCCCACCCTGCCATGGGTGCTTGACTACATGGTTTCAGATAGGCAGGTCGATAGCCCCTGGGCAACTCACTTGAATACAAAATTGAAGAGAATAAGGCCTCCAATACCTAGAAAAGAACCAAACCAGTCCATTCTTTCTGACTCTGTAACAGGCTTCTCCGTTGGTAGGACGAGAGCAAGGCTTCCAAACACCACACATCCAAGGAGAGCTCTAATGCTAGTTAAATTGGAACATCATTTGCGAGCTATGTATTCGCTTACATAAAGATGAACAACCATTTCCAAGGCGTCAGTTCAGCCAAAAGACCTGCGAAGAAGGCACCCAACCAACCACCTATCGGAGCTCCAGCACCAAAGAGGCCTAGACTCAAATTCCGCTTCCTACCAGGAGGAAATGTCGTTCCTATGACTGCAACAGCATTGGGCACGATCATGGCACCACCAATCCCGGACAAGCCCCTGATTAGGTTGAATGCGATGAAATTGTTGCAAAAGGCATTAACGAAAGAGCATAGCACCCACCAGCCTGCTCCAGCAAGAAGAATCTTTCTATGGCCATAGATCGTACCGAGACGGCCGGTCATGAGGATGAATGCGCCTTGAGTAAGCCTGTAGTCAAACACATGTCAACAGCCAACAGATGAAATTTCGGATAGCATATAGACGAGTAAGATGCAGGGATCCACGCCGCCTCACTAGGGCCTTGCACGCCCAAAGACTTGCCGATACTCAATCCTCCGCCAATGCCAGCACCGAAGGAGATCATCTGTGCATGTCGTTAGCAATGATCGGGGCAAGGGATCGAGATTGTATACGGGCACTATGTTCGCCAACACAATCAAGGAAGCAATGGCATTCTCGCGAGTTGTATTTGTGGCGTGGTTTTGTTCGGCTCTGTAAGTATTTCGATTTGTGCCTGGAAGCTCTGGCACGGTCAGAGTCACCTTGGATTCCTCGTTATGGGTGTGGTTAGGCGCATTATCAGGCGACGATTGCCGTAGATCAGACTGGCAATGCTCAATTTGGAACATTTGTTGCAGCCCAACGTCCAGTACTTGTATGTTTTAGTACACCAGACTATTCTATAGGACTTGCCCGCCTCATATACAGGAATAAAAGGTAGGGTGATTAGCAGAACAGTCGACTTATAATATCGTGATTTTGGAAGGACTGCCTTTTTGTTGCAAAGGAGATGTTCTAATATATTATTTGCATATAAATTTCCCAGCAGATTCTGCACTTGCTATGACGGGCTGGCTCTCTACTGCCCTTGGGCCATGTGGATCAAACTTCAAACCTGTCGGGCGTCATATGCACCCTGTTCTGCATCCATAACTGCAAGTGGGGTTTGATAAGCACGATTAAATAATAACATCCCGCGCGTGAATGGCATCTAACTTTGGCCATTTGTATTAGCAGTTTGTTCCTTTGCCTTCCTACAAAGAGGTCAACAAAGTGCGTGAGATTTGACAGGGGAACTTTCCTCGTCTGTAGATTCAGAGTAACCGCATCGGGTAAGGTATGAAGGCTGACAAAGGAAACTTTCCTCATCCGCTGGGCCGACTCACTTCTAAACACTTTCTCAAAATGCTTCAATCGGCCTGCAAGTGGATCAAGTGTCCGGAGCTGTTATTTGATAAGTCCGAAAGCCCTGCATTTGTCAAGTTTGATGCTTGAATGGTCCAAAAAGGCGAATCCTTGTTGTTCTTGTGTCGGCACGAGCATGCCTGACTGGTTTGTACAACCCAGTGGAAAATACAAGGCCGGGACTGAGTGCGTGCAGTGCAAGTTGCCGAGTACGGCATCTGAAATGCAAGTTCATCCCAGATTCTGGGTTCGGAAACCTTCCTATCATTTCGAGTAGTCTATTCTGGGATATAGAAAGCTAAGGCTTAACAGGTGACCAGCGTCCTGTATGCCTCCAATGCGAATCTGCAGGTCGGACCTGCATTCGTGGATACAATGTCAGGTTTCGGAATCTGGTTTGCCCGTCACGCACTTTTACCCCTGCCGACTACAGCAAATATGAATTCTTCTTTGGGGCCGACCTGCCATGGAGTGACACCATGGGTAAAGGTATCTCTAGCCTGCGACTTTTGGATGGACTAGACTAATCCAAATCGCGCGTAGTAGAGTTCGTCGATGAAAGTAGCGACGTCGCCGATACATACCGCGGAGCTAATATAAATGCTGCCACGAGTCACAACAAACAGTCATCAGAAGATCGGTTCCAGAACCCTTCTCGGAATTCCCCATCGAACATCAGCGTCCAGGACATCCAGCAGAATCTTTTATCGCCTCACAAGTCCTCGGACGCTGGCATATCTCCTCGCTACCCGACAATTGATGAGGCAAACTCGGACACTGCAAATCACGCATCGACATACCAGCGTGACGATAGCCATGAACAAACATTTGAGCCAAACAACAATGTTGATGACAGCAACGCGCCGGCTATTGACGCCAATGTAGAATGGAACACAACGCCTCCAGAATTTGTGGCCGCCTTGAATTCCCGCAGCATGACTTTCATCTAAAGACGAGGTCTGCTTCCTCAGTCAATCCCGCCTCACCAGTATGGTCTTACCAGGGGCGGCGAGAATGGCCATTGGATAACACCAACGAATTCCATCTTCTGCAGCACTATGTAGACAGCCTTGCCCCATGGGTGTGTATACATGAAAGAGATCCCTGTCCTCGTGTGCTGACTGGAGAATTCAGTTCGACGTCGCGGACAGCAGGCGACATTTCGCAAAGACTGCTCCCATTATGGCCGCATCTAGCCCTTTACTTATGAATGCCATACTCGCACTTTCCGCATTGCATCTGAGCCGCGTCTCAGACTATGATATTTATGACGCTGTCCGCTACCACGACAAGTGTCTTGAACACATGGTCCCAATGCTTGACGATCACGACACGCCAAAAGACGACAATCTTCTCTTAACGACTGTTTTCCTTCATCTATATGAAGATCTTGAATGTAAGCGCTATCGTTCTACTCGACGAACATGGACCTGATCGATTTAATCCCAACAGCTGCCGCCGATTCAAGACGACATCTTCTCGCAACATCGGTCGTTCTGCCTTCACGAGGTATATGTCTTTCCTCACGGCTGCGGCGCGCAGTATTTTGGGTGCATCTTCGTCAAGAGATCTATATTGCATGTGTCGAGCAATCCACCGTCCAAGCAAACTTGGATATTTGTACATCTGAATCTTCACTCGAATCCTCGGATAACGATGCCGAATGGGTGCATCGAGCTTTATGGATCTGCGCTCAAGTACTACAGTGGGCTTTTGGTAGTGAATCCACTCACGGAAGATGGCTAGAGTTGTGCAATCTTGTCGTTGATTGGGAGAAGCGGCGACCTAGCGGCTTTGATCCTGTATTCTTTCGGCCTCGCGATCCAGTTAAAGGGTGCTGGTTCCCGGAGATATGTCATATTACCGATGAGCATGGTGCGTAACGAATGTCATACGCCCGCAATAGGAGATTGAGGTTGACAATTCTGGACAGTCGTCGGAACACACTTCATCATCTTAGCAAGTCTCTTCCTTGCGACATACGATCCGACGGTGCCACGCATGGGGCCCCGAATGAAGTCTGCTATGACAGCAACACAGGTGAGTTCCGCGCTGTAGCTGTTGTCGACGTAGTGTTCATGGCGAATGACTAGGAGACCGCTTTGTCTCACGTACGGACACTTTGGGGTATCGCAGCCTGTAGTGGATATGTTCCGGCAAGGTTCACTGCAAACCTGGCCATTAATCTCTGTATGTTGCGCCAAGATCTATGATTGTCGTACTGAGCTGCTAATACTCGTGTATAGGTGGCAGCTGGTTCCGGGATCGTGCCGAACAAGCGGCTCTCATCAAGTTCATGAGTGAGACTGAGCAGTGTAGTGGCTGGCCAAGGCAGTATGCCCAACGGAGATTGATCGAGGAATGGGGCTGGTATGACACATGATCACCGCCTCCCATTTCATGTAGGCATCGGCAACTGGCATTGGGTAGGGAAGCAGGAACGCCGCAAAGGCGGATGAGGGACTATTGACGTGGCTGCCCCGATGATGTAGAACTAGCAGTAAGAATCTCTTAGCTCATGGAATGTGTGAGGCGTATCTCAGAAGGTGTAGACTCGAGCAAGCAGACTTACCCAGCTATGTGCAAGACCATTCTAGAGCTTAATTCGAACTGCGATGAGGCACTACCAGATAGGCTATGATAGGCTATCCGATCTTTGCTCCTGCCATCAAGGTGTTCACAGCCTCCTGCGTTCGGGCCTTCCATCTCATCGCCACGCAGTATGCTCTTGGTACAAGGACAAAGCTGCCGACAACGATGATGCCGAAGACCAATGGTAACATGTGAGGTTACGTAGGAGGCAGGGAGGACATGAGCACGAGCTCTAGGGCGATCGGGGTCCAATTTGACGGCGAGTTGCTTCTTGTGGCCACGGGGGCACTGTGGAGAGCGAGGAGTACTGGGGGATTTGAAGGCGCATTGTCGGTGTTAGTTTAGCCATGGTAGATGGAGAGATGGTATCCGAGCGTCTGCCATGCTCTATCGGCCTGGCAGTCGGGCAATATGCACAGAGGAGACTCTTTGAACTGTATACATAGGATGCTGACGGAACACTGGCTTTGTTTTCGGTCGGATTGTCTAGAAAGAATATAAACAATGCACCTTCCTTGAAATGGGAGTAGGAGTACTACTCCGTCACCCTACCGATGCATCTTGGGGCATGAGCAGCCTAGGAGTAGAGTGCGCCCGCTAACCGAAAAGCCCCACAGGACTGATTCCTAGAGGAAACGAAAAGACCCTTGAACGACACCAGAGCTGATCGCCTTGAAGATTGGCCCTGGAGCTTCCCATTTTTGTTGATTAGGGGTGTATGCTTAGAAGCGAAGAAACCGATCTCCGGGCCCCAAGCCGGTTGCCTTGACGACCAACTCTAGAGCATCTCTAGGGGCGCGTAAATCAGCCTTACAGGGCTCTACCGCGGGGGAATGAACTTTTCTAAGGCGAACTCTTCTGAGGCTGACCGTTGGAAGCTTAATAGTAAGCCCCAGGGGCCACTTCGCAGGCGAAATGGTGATCATTGAATATCGGATACGATGTAACGAGCACTATGAGTTTACGGGCATACAAACAGAGGTCTGAAATATTGGCACCCGCTGGAATGAGTGAACCTGGACACGGTACTTCCAGACCGGTATTGAGGTTGAGGATGTTTGTTTCAGGAGCAAGGTTCGCTCCAAGGCAATTGGGGGGGAACAAGCTTCCAAATCTTCTTACCAATCCTACCATAGCACCAATGGTCAACCGATGGAGCCACATACTTGATGCCCAGACGCAAACAATGAATAGCCAAATCCATCAACCATGTAAAGACACATTGATTGATCCACATATTAATCTTACCGGGAATGCCCCATACATTCAGGTATCACTATCCGGGAAACAATAGCTGAGCCACCTGTGGTGCAGGGAGGTCAGCCTCGACTGACTGAGTCCCCCCCCGGCAACATGTATCAAATCAAGAGTACCTCCACTCCGTCGTTGTGGATTGCTGTTACCGCAAGGATTGATATTATAGCTGTACTGGGCATGTTGATTGGTCGTGGTTTGCACTACATTTGCCACGCACCAAGAAGGGAACCTATCTTCCACAAGCTAGAAAAAGAAGAGATTGTCGATCCCAAGATTCTTCCCAAACTCCATTCCAACGGCATTTATGCTTCACATGACGTCATGTTCGTTTTCGAGTTCCAGAGGGCCGGACAGGACGGAACACACCGGGCAAGACAGCTATGTAGAAAAGGAAGGGCATCGAAATATCTAGCCTCGTGATTATCTTCTGAGTCTCCTCGATGATGCGGCCCCGGATAGACCTATCCGGGGAACTAGGCACCTGCCCGTTTGATACGCAAAGCCCGCAAGCGCATGAGGCTCAGCGGCTATGGCGATGACAGCCGATGACGCTCAGGCACATCGCGCATTAAATCTGGGGAAGCCGGGGAAGCGATATTTGGGGATCGGACGTTCATATCTCCATGCGTCGAATCGTAATGCTTTGGGAGGAGCTCGTACCTTGACTGAAACTTTGCGCTACCCGCATCAATGCACCATCTTCTGGGCGTCGAGCAGCAACAGTGAACCTTACCACGGACGACGTCAGCTAAAAGCATGACTATTCATATCGCTAGCTGGAATTAAAAAGCGGCATTCGATAGCAAAAGCTCATGGTGGCGATGATGTCGAGATATTGATCGACATGACAGCCAGGCTCTCAGTCACCTCGCCTTTATCGACTGGTGCGTCTTTTCGAGGTACTTCAAGGTGTATTACCTTATGATCCTCACATGCCTAGATCTTTCAATTTGTTCCATGCATTGATGCGTCTATGCTAGGAACATGTGAAGTCAAACCCTGATGGATAATGTATTTTCACATGCGCCGTTTCAGGTGCTCATGGCCACTAAGACACTCATACAATTTTCCTCGGCCAGTGAAGGGAACTTTTTTTCGATAACTTGCAACTTTCTTGTTCTAATACCACCTTTAATTGCTGCAATACATGGCTTTTAACACTGTACAGCGCTATAATTGTATCACCTGCTCCGCGATAAGAGGGTAATAATGCATTTGTTGACGCGATATCGAGATGTGCTCAGGGTTAACTGGCACGTGGGCTTTACTGCGTTTGGAGGTCCAGCTGTACAATTCCAGACAGTGCGGAACTTCACTGGCCCTGACAAGCTCTCTGGCTGACCGTCAATTAGTTCCACCAACGATTTGTTGAGCATCTACAATGGATTGACGAACCAACGGTAAAGAGCACTCCTCCAGGCAAGTTTGAACAGTCATGCTAAGAGAATCGCAGTATCAACAAATGTTTGCCATCAGTCAGGCCCTGCCGGGTTCAGCAAGCGTAAAGATGTTATTTTGTATAAACACTATCCATGGCGGCTTCTTTGCAGGCACCCTTGCCATCTTAATGTTTAGGTAGGTCTGGCGGGCTCTAGTGCTCATGGTGTCTGACTGAGAACTCTATAGCCTCCCTGGAGCCATAGGCATGTACGGCCTCGCCGTGGGTGTAGCGTATATCGGAAACACCCTCCCAACTCCGGTGTATGCACTGCTATCTGGCCTCAACGCTGCGACAGTAGGCATCATTGCTCTTGCAGCTGTCCGACTTTCCGAGAGAGCAATCACCGACAAGCTTACAAGATTCCTCGTGTACCTTGGGGGCATAATGGGCATGCTTTATACCGCGCTGTGGTATTATCCCGCGGTCATGGCAGGTGCTGCTTTGACGACACTCATATGGGATCTCGGATGGCTTCAGAAAATAGTAGGAGCCTTCAAAAGATATCACCAGAAGCCCGTTAAAAAGGAGGAGATCATGAGGGATTTGGAAGAAGGCTCATGGTCGTGCGACTATAGGTCATCTCAAGATTCACAAAAGACGCTACATCCCCTGCCTTGTGCATACCCAAAAAGGGAGAGCCTGTCATCTGTAGCAACTTTTGAAAATCCCAGGCCGGCACCTTCACCATCCCAGAGCTCCACAAACAAGAGTGGGTCGACCTCAACGTCAAAAGAGTTCTCCACGCTGTCCTGGCAAATGGGCACTTCTATTATCGCATTTTTTGTCGTGTCCTTCATCGCCATACTGACCGTGCACCTCGTCACGGGACTGCCTTCACAAGCATTCTCCCTCTTCTCCTCGCTTTATCTGGCTGGCACTATCATCTTTGGTGGCGGTCCCGTTGTCATTCCCCTATTACGAGAATATATTGTAAGCCCGGGCTGGGTCTCTCCTCGTGACTTCCTCCTTGGCCTCGCTATCATACAGTCGTTTCCAGGTCCAAACTTCAACTTTGCAGTCTATCTAGGATCCCTCGCCGTTGTTGGAACATCAGTCCCGTCGTATATTGGGGCTTTGATCGCGTTTGTCGCAATGTACGCCCCAGGAATGTTCATTGTCGTAGGCTTCATGGGCCTTTGGCGCTTATTGCGGGAGAAAGCCTGGTTCCTAGCCATTTTGCGAGGCGTCAATGCTGCTGCTGTGGGGCTCGTGTTCACAGCAGTCTACAAACTTTGGCAGATAGGTTATCTAACGGCAGCAGTGCAGAGCGGGAGTCCGTTGGGTACTGATCCTTGGCTAGTTGCCATCACTGGTACAGCGTATGTGGGCGGAGCATGGTTTAAGATGAGCCCACCTCTTGCCATCTTGCTAGGGGGTGCAATGGGAGTGGCGAGGTATGGGATCTTTAGTCGGTGATCACTATAGATGGCTACACATGTACATACTCTGCCACTCGGACCACAAAAGGGAGGCGAAGGATGTAGGGGTGGAGCTGGCCCCACATTCGCATCAAAAGTTGTATCTGATACCCATAGGACTGCGAATGACAATGCAAGACATTGAGTCTATTTAAATGTAAAAGGATCGGCCTTTTCCGCTTTCACCCAGTGGATAGTATCTGGAGACATCCTCGACCTCGAAAGGGGATGGAGACGGGGAGCAGAAGGAGGGTGAGAGTATGAGTGAAAATGAGAGATCAGCAGGCACCACTCTGGGGCGGCTGTTTAGATATCTAGCCGCGGGCCGCCCACGTGAGGAATTGGCTGAACATCGGCGCATGCACCCTCCGCCTTAAGTATTTGGGCTTGTGCAAGTCGACGAAGTTCAAGAAATTCATAGGTACAATATGAATGTCAACTTCACGTTACCCAGTTGTTCAGTCTGAATGTTATTAGAACACAGCAGTCCTTAGACTTCTAACGTCGTGTACTGTAGATTGAGATTACGTTCGTCTGTAGAGCCGTCAAAACAGTTGTTAATTTCTTTCACATCTGTATCTTCACTTGTAGCCCTCCGACTTCGATTTGCAGCTCTACATCGCTCTGGAGTCCAGTCACAGAGGCGAGACCGCTATGCAGGTACTGCAAATGGTTTACAGCTACTGATATTTTAATTCAGGTAGATAATTCTAGGCACGCCAGTGTCAGGCCTGGTATATATAATATTATAGTCGACGGCTGCTGTGCTGGCATTTAGTGAACTGCTCTCAGAAGCACACCATACTGATCGAAAATATGATTCTGATTGAGAAGGTGGTCCTGGTGTATTGACAAGTAGCTCAGACTCTTATCTATCGCGGACCAGTCATTGTTATCAATATGTGGAATCAAAATATGAGAAATACTTTGCAATATAGAAGTTAATTTTCAGTCAAGTCCGACCTCACTTTCTTGCGCCGTCAGATGTAAGAAAAGTGCCATATCGCCCGTAAGATAATCCGTAATCAAGTAGACCGCCAGTCGAAGTCGTACTTGCTAGAGGGTCGGCGTAGACGTTCATAACGATCGCTCGATCTGAAAGACCTGTAACCAATTAGATAAATGTTGCTTGAAACGTTAAGACTCTCGTTGTTAAGCGACTTACACCCACCTAGATTCTCGCTGTAAGCCCGCCAATTCCTAGGAGCGAAAATCGAAGGACACGAGCAGCAATCAAGGAGGTTGTCCTCGCGTACAGAGAAACAAGCTGACAAAGAAATGAGAGTTGTAGCCAGTAATGAGGGTAAATTTTTGACTAGACCTGACACTACGCTCTCTTCTGCGTCGGAGACGGTTTGATACTCATGCCGAGGTGTATTATCGTAGTCCGCATGTAATATACGTAGCCCAGGCTTCGAGCTGGCTATGTGGTACTCATCTGTTGCCACAGTGATGACATAGTGTGAAGTACGACCTTTCCGACATAGTTTCAATATTACCCAGTTGCGGAACAGATCAGCTGCGCTCTCTGTTCGAGAGAGTGAGATCTGGGACCTAAGTCGATTAAAGTCATCGAAGTGCGATATGGCCACCACAGCGGTTTGAAGTTTGTAATATGACATATCTGTGTATCCTAAACTTTCAAGTCTTTTCAGACGATGGTTACGCCACTGGAAGTAATGACCACGGTCACACTGATCCTGGATTTCAAAATCGACAAGGAATCCCAGGTCGGCCGGTGGTAGTTGTGGAAGGAGACAGCTAAGGCCGATTGACTGATAGCCATGGCTATCTATTGGGGCCGAATCCCTTCCTTTGGGAAGTCGATCCTCATTGTTCCATGCCTTCTCGAACAGCTCCAAGTCTTCCTCTGCTGAGACCGTCCCATCTTGGCTCCGACGTTCCCGCTTTGGGCTGTTGCTAAAAAAGGGAATCTTCTGTTCTGAAGCCGTTGGAACATCCATGGTTCTATCTCCATTAAGCCCCATGTCGCTGTGCGCTCTACCGAAACTAGCTCGAATTAGGACTGACGAGGGTCTCTTTTCAATTTTGACCGGGCTTCCTGATAGCCGCGACAAGTCCGCGGCCTGGGTAGCTATATCGTGTATGGATACGACAATAGTACCCGAGACAACCAAAGTAAAGAATGTGGATGTAATAGCCAGCGCAGAGATCGTCTTATCCAAAGCCTTCCGCCCAGCTCGGTTTCGAGTGTGAACTTTTGCTTGTTTCCTTTCCAACTTGTCCTTCAGCCGATCAATATCTAATCGAACTTCATCCAGAGTAGCCTTCTACCTGTCTAGCTTCAACTGCGTATCGGCGTTTTGGACAGACGAGATCTTCATCCTTCCCATCATTTCATCCAAGTCATCCTTACAGGCACTCAATTGAGCACTCGTCCCATTTTGACTTTCTTTGACTTCTCCAAGAAGCCTATTCAGACATTGATATTGCTCATCCAGGCTCTTGGAAGTTTCTGTCCGCTCCTTTTGTTGTGTCGTAACAAATGCCCTGCTAGAATGTGAGCCATGCTCGTTTACTAGAGCTTGAGTCTCGTTGACAATATGTGACGGCCAAGGATTCACGATCAACAGAGCCTACAGGGTCTGGATCAGCAGGAGCATGTTGATTGTTGAAACGTGGCCCGCGAGAGTGACCCTAAGCTCTGTCACTTCTTTCAGCGCCAGACTGAATTGAATCCTCCTTCCTATGCCCTTGAACCTTTTCTCTTTTACACCCGATATCCCTAGACTCTTATCAAACTTCGACACTTTTTCTAGGAAGACTTCCAATAGTCTCTTGCACGCTGTCGCAGCGGCTCGAGTCGCGTCAAGACCAACGCCATCCTTGGCAGGCTTGACCTCGTAGACTTGTGACAATGCCCGGCCCAACGATTCTAGTTCGATGACGATATTTTGATACTTCCTGGGCGCTTTTCCATTCTGTGCAGAGTGGTTAGCATGGGGCGTCAGGATCAGGACAAAATATCTGCGGCCCGAGTATCTAGTTAGGGTTAGGGCTATTCTTTTAGCTCCGAGACCACTTTCCCAGTCAACTTGGCGACAGCAAGGAAGTCATCTACACCCACTCCAAATGGGACAACCATCTTCAGCTACACTGATACTCCTGCGCAGGATGAGACTCTATGAGAGTGTGCTATTTTGAAGCAGGGTTCCCAGAGCCTGGCGAGGCGTTCTTCAGCCTCACTTTAGTACCTTGGCATTGCACATCAAGGGTTGGCTCAGAGTGTTGTAAAACACACAAGAAGTCTCTAAAGCTTGAAGACAAATACTTTTTATTAAATCTCAGGGCATCTGAACAAGTTCGCTGACAACTTTGGGCACACAGAGTTCTCATGTGAAACCGTCTCTCCCCACGGTACGCCGAGGTCTTGAAACAGACAACGATAGGCTATATAAAGTGAACAACCTTCGGCAGTCCATACTTCATCAATGGAGGAACTTTATATACCGTCAGTATCCATACCAAGATTCGGTTCATACTAGAGATACAGATTATTGTCCTGTTGGCGATCCTTGATATCATCTACTGGCTCGACTAGATCTTTCAATTATAGCTCAGGGTATACATGATCTGGGGTAAAGGGCTATCGTACAAGATAGAGACATTGACTGGCTTTTTGCAGCAATGAGTTCGTCGAGCATGGGGGGCATAGTGGCACACGGTACTCTCATCTGAACAACTGTTAGGGATTGCAGGAAGACTCGGCATCCCAACTGTGACGGAGAGTTACAACGCTCAGGCTTATTTCTGACGTAGCCTCCAGAAAAAGGCTTCCCTGAAGGCTAGGGCTTGAGAGGTTTCTAAAGTCTGCAAAGCTGCTCCTGGGATCCAAGACGGAATATTTAGGGTTAACTATCTCGGGTCCAATATCATCAACACATTAATATCGTTGTCATATCCTCCGCTACGGCCAGGTGGCTGGGAATGGTAGCATTCTTGCTATATAATCCGAGACAAACCACTGAATGAGACATAAGCGTAATGGCATCTGTCAACATCGCAGTAATTGTCTACGGTTATTCCGTCCAATGCTCAGATTGCGGGAGAAAAGAACGTTGCGGGCCTCTTTATCTTTCAGTATACCTTCTCTCGCGCTGCTACACTTAGCTAAGACCACGAGAGCTGACGAGACCGTTAAATAGTTGCATGATATGGCGATGGTGTAGCGAACACAAGCATGTGGTCTACTAGTAATAATGTAGACGGGCCTAGATTACCAAGGGCTGCTATGCCTATCATCCAGGCTTCGTGAGACTTGGACCTTGAACCATCAAAGTATCTCCGTTCTTGTATACGCCGTTTAGTCACGTCGAACTTCATGTACATAATCGCATGTCATCCGTGAAGTCATCCGCACGTCATCCGTGTGTTCTTAACTCTTATCCATTCACTTACTGTGATTATGCTCAGGATCAGAGTTCTTGAACATTTCCAAAAGCCGCTGGTCAGGCCTGAGCACGAAATCTGTCCCTCCACAGATCGAGATAGGCTTATTGATGTACAGCTATTCACAGACAGATCTGAGCATTATGTGAGAACCCTTCCTCCCTTGTTGAACTGCTGCCCAGAGACGGCATCGCTTTTGCCCCAATTGCAATACTCGCGCGACTTGAGGCATCCTACTATGGCATACTCGATCTCTTCCCATGATGGGGATGTACACCATACTCCCCAAATTCTCTGGGGGAAAAGAAGGTACTGTGATAGACTTGTACAGGGTTGCCACTCTTGTATTTCTTCATCTTCCAGAATGGAACGTTCACAAAAATGCTCATGTTCGAGCCGTAATCGCGAACGATGCCCCAACGAACCATTTGTGATGTTTTCATGGGCATCACATGGAAGGAGATCACTGTACTTAAGCTACGAAGGCATGCACTGATGTAAATTATTCAGGCCCACATCATCATCTCGAGCTTGGCACAAGCGACTGGATTGCCTCAGCATGTTTGCCCGTAGGTTTCTCAATGGCAACCACATGGTTCAAAGGTCTAACCCTTCCACTGCCATATTGCTTGCACATTTCTAATCATTTTGACGTTGATGTCCTCAAGCGTGCAGCCGGCCTCCTTCTAATATATGCTACAATCCCTACACTTCATTCCAGAAAGGTAGGAGCTGGGCTGTCTACTCCGGCACCAATTTGGTTGATATGATTCACACAGTATCAATTGACCTTCTTCATTCTTGAGGGCCCCCTTTGCCCTTTACTATGCCTTCCTGCCATATCTCTCGGCATGGTAGGTTTCCCATGCCCCACAAGAGTCTTAGTCGGCAGTTACTCAGCCTCGGATAAACAGATGTAATGGCTAACATCTATGCAGTGGGTGATCTGAAAGCTTCGCTTGCATGAGCAACTAGTACTCCTGGGCCACTAGGCGAGGTGGTAACAAACAAAGCAATACAATTCAAACCGTACAGAGCTAGTAATAGGGTCTGCACAGTCAGCTCAACATTGTAGGCCCCGAGGGCCAAGCACTGAATCCTTGGGTCCGTATACCGGCTCTGCCGGAAGACATGGCTGTAGGCTCGAAGCGAAGGTCTGGTGGACGGGGCGTAGCCAAGATCAGCAAATTACCGTACACCATTGCCATAGATCCCTGTTTCCCGCACTGAAACAAGAACAATGGCTTTTTACAAGAGAGGATGACCGAAGTGTGTCCGCCGGTGAGCGTGCAGGGGATGCAGATTGGATAGACATCGCTCGGGGAAATTCCAATCCAACCAATGTCTCGATGACCGACCTCTGCGTACATCAATATCGCATGAAACTCATATGCTGCATCTCGTTCCTGCAGATGGCGGCCCTACGTTAGCTGTTCTGGGTTGGCACTGGACACAACGGGCTGTCAACACGTCGCGAGTAGATACAGCCGAGCGCCGAACGTGAGCGAGGAACACGTAAGAGAGAACAAAAAACCAACAACGCCAAAGACAGCGGTTGCCGACAGCGAGTGTTGTGCAACTTGCAGAATTACGGTGCATGTGTGATACATTTTCCAATCACCATCTGCATCGACATGTGTCGCCGAAGTGGCTTCTACTACAGCGACAGAGACTTCTAAGGCTAGGTCTTGTACGTGTTAGATCCATCGAGTGCCGGATGCCAACGCTGTCTAACTTTCTAATCATCTGCACGTCTATTTACACTTTCACGTGTGCCTTTGCATTTGCATTTGCATGCTACAGATGCGATTCTCCCTAAAACCCGTTGCCGAGTCCTGCATGTTAATCAATTCTCCGAGAAAGAAATATGAACCTGGTTCACGAGCATTACAATGCGAGTATTTACATACGGCGTGGGGGTGTAAGCCACGAGCTTACATGGTTGTTCAGTCTCACTTTACTGGGCGGATGGTCACAGGGTTCTGCTGTGCTTACTCGAAAAAGGACACGGCCGAGACGATCCTTATTCAGAATTCCAATAGAAAATCAAAGGATCGACCATGGATACGGTAGACGAATGGTCTGGAGTGTGCTCCTACAATCAACCCTGCCACGTGGAATACCGTCTTCGCGAACCATAGGAGGATCAGTAAGCTTATCTCCAGGAAACGATGCAGAAAATCACAACGCAAGAGCAGAGTCGTGTCATTTGTATACAATATACCAACCGATAATACTCAATGATCGCGCTCGAGCCTCATGTTTCCTGCCAAACGTCTCAATACTTTTCCAAAAGCAAGAAAAAAAGCGTCATCTCCCCCTTCCTACTTTCCACCGCCCCCCACCCAAGGCCAATGCGACCTCTTTCCTTCCCGTGATCAGCCAAACCCCAACCCTTTACTTTCTTGTCCTGTATTCGCTCAACAAAATATCATTCGCACCCTCTGCGAGCTCTACAATCCCCCCCATCGGACTCCACCCAACTGCAATATGATCACCAGACTTATCAACCTGACGTTCGTTGGGGGACTAGTTACCACTGCCGGATCTATGGTCAGCAGATCTCACCGGTACGTGCCAATCGGTGGAACTTTTGTGGCCAAACTCTGCGTATAAGGAACCTTGCTTGACGGTTACGCCGATCCATCATGTACCGTGTGTCAATGGCACTTTGAAACTCTCAGCCGTAATAGGGTATGCATGCCATAATCCCTCTGCTTCTCGCACCCTTCAGCCCTATCTCCGAGCCACAGCTCATCCATTCACTCAACCTCAAGCTCCTCACACCACAGGGATCTAGATCCCTCAATCTCGTCCACGAGCAGCTCCATCCCGACTCTACATCCAAAATTCCCACGTCGACACGACTTTCGAATCAACAATGCGTCATGAGCCACTCACACCACCTGTAACCCCACTTTGGTCTCTTCTTTGAATACACCTTGCCCTCCTTCGCCCGCTCCACCAAGCGGAGCTCTCAATATGAACTCCTATGCTCCATGGACATAGGACGGGTTTGGGGGAAGTGAGTGGCTGATGATAATGAAGCACAGGACCTATATGGAGTGGATGTTCCCCAATGAGGCGTGGAAGGTGTACACTCCAGGGTGGTGTTAGGGGTATGCGTCCTTTTGCTAGGGGCTAGGGAAAGTGTGTGATCAGCGATACCAGGAAAGAAGCTGGGCGAACAAGGTGGGAAATCTGAGGAGCTTGAACGAATGTGGTCCAAGGTTGCGCGGAGTTCATGGAAGGGAAACCAGAAAGCGATAAGTTGATGCCTCCCTGGGAACAAGGATTTTGTAAAATATTAAGCCATAGAAGATGATGAGTAATTATACATTGTTATTGTATTGCTGTCTCCGGTCTGATGGCGATGATAGATGGGTAGCCAACTTGTGTGGTCGAAGATACCCAATTCGGCCAGCACAACTTGGCATTAGGCAAGGTCAGGCCGAGAGACATACGGGTGCTACCTGCTCAGACGGCTCGCGGTCTCACCTCAGATCCCAATCTGTCCATTGAACATATCAGGCAGAAGCTTGAGTCTAAGAATAGAAGTGAAAGTCATTGGAAAAGCCGTATCACATCAAAAAGTCGGTCGGTCACAATCCATCTTCTCCTTGCCTAAGCAAACCAGCAAACAGAACCCACAAGCATCATACTCAGAGCAGCACCAACCGCTAGCATGCGATCACTGACCAGAGTCTCTCCAACCCGTCCTTTCCACACCGCCTTTCCCTTCCTTTCCACCACCTCAGACGTAGTGCCCAGTATCTTACAACCGCTCCAAGCCACGGATCCAGTTGTCTCCTGATACTGTATGGCACTAACCGACCGAAATCGCCGCAATGCGTCCACGCTTGTCCTTGAACCAACTCATGCGGTTCGGATCCGCCTACGTGCTGCGCGCCAGCTTAGCCTGTATATCCTGGTTGAATGCTTTGACAGTGTCATTTTTTAATCCCAAGCGAAGGGTCTTGCCAGAACGTTTCGCATCGAGGAGGGCGGCGACAATGCGACTGACGTAGAGGGAGTGGGTTTTGGATGATGAGATTAATGTACGCGAGGTTGGTGTTGGGCTGTAGAGCATGGCGAAGTTGGGCATCTCTTCGACCGTGATGCCTGGTAGGCCGATGCACCCTCTGACCATGACTCTGCATGAGACCCCATTAGAGCCGTAGATCTAGATTCGATATAGGAATTGTCGATATAAGAATTGGGTAATCCGAGAGCCCGTAGCTAAGACGATGGAATCGAGGGCTTGATGAGAGCCATTTGCCACTCTGACGCCTGCAGGGCCTATTGAGTCAATAGAAGTGACCTCCAGATATAGATTCTCATTAGTCATGGTAGGATAGAAGTCATCACTGGCTACAATGCGTTTGCAGCAGATAGGCGGTTGGGAGTGAGGTGTTCGCGTAGCGTGGCATGGGCTTCACCTGCGAGTGCATGTGACAGCGTGACATCCCGGAAATGTAGGCACTGGTAAGATCAAATTTCGCCCCCAAAACGCCCTCACGCTCATCCGTTGTGCTTGGTCTATAGAGTTTCCGAATCAAGGGTACGTATATGCAATTCGCCTTCCGCGTGGGACTGATGTCGTCGTCATGACGGGTAATTGCCCATGCAGGGTGTTCGTTGGAAAACCACTAATTGTTCACCAGTCTGCAAGATCTCGGGTACGATCTGCGCCGCTGTGGCTCCTGTGCCTAGCATTACGACCTTCCCTGTTTTCAACTCGTAGTCCTATCCCCAACGTGTCGAGCGCACGAGCTTGCCATTAAAGGTAATAAGACCCGGTACGTCAAGATATCCGGGGATACTTGATTGGCCAACTGCAGACGTTAGACAATCCGAAGTTATGGTGTAAGGCTTTTCAAATTCTGCTCGTTTCCCACCGATCCGTTTGACTACCGGTTGTCGTTTGTAGTTTGTATCGTCCCATCGAGCTTCCTCATCGCAAGAACAGAGACGAAGCCCATATAGTCCATGCGTGTGTGCGACTCTTATGATATATTCGAAGCTCCCCTCTTATCCAGGATACTCGCAGGACCAGTTGGTCCTGGGTCGAAGGAGAGGTGGCTGAGGACTGGTACATGATCAGCAAATACCGCTGCAGGGGCGGACAGCCACCTGACCCAGGAGTAGGGCGCCTATGCAAGAGCCACAAGGGTCCACCGTCGCAGCAGCAGCTGGAATAAACGTTGTCGATGTCCCACCGACTTGGTTACCCTTCTCCACTATGACGAAGTTGCGCTGCTGACAAGCCTCGATGGCGATACATAAAGACGAACCGGTATGTCAACGTGCATAATGCATTATGGATCGAGTAAACTCGGGGGGCAGCCTGTATATATAGGGAGTAGAATGGAGGATTAACCGCACGTACCAGAATCGCCCGCACCAATAATGAGCATGGCCGGGAAATTGATGTTCCGGCCGTAGTCAGCTTTGGGATAGGGGCGAGGATCCTTCATGGCGGACTGAGTGGTATCGACGATTCTGATAGGACGGGAAGAATCTTTACCATGGAGAACGATCTACTATGAGTATGCAGCCAGATATAGGACTGGGGGAAAGGTTTTCCTCTGGAAGTTACACAAGAGAAGGTAGGCGCAAGCACCATCTTCCAGCTGGTGAGACCTTGGTCCCTTATGCCTCAAGAATTCCGCTGCTCACTAGTAGCCATATTACACGATAATTGTCACCGTGAAGCTATTCTCTTCCAAGTCCCTCATTGATTGTTGCCTCTTCTGCGTAAGAGTCGGGCTGGTCACCCCTAGCGAGCGTTGCAACGGTTACTCGGAAATCACTCCGGGCGAATATGGGTAATAGGTCTAGGATTTGAAAAATAAAATCATGGATGATGAAGTGGAGCTATGTGGGGCCATGCATCGAGTCAAAGCAAGCACGTGGATTGGGGGTATTGAGGGCGTTATGTGTGATCTACAAAGCAGCGGTTGGTAAGCCATTAGATAGCACTGTGTCATGCAGGTTTCGGTGATGAAAGAGCTGGCTGAAAACGGTATGCACGTTCCCTGCAGGTCGGAGGTTTTCCCTTATGCGAAGGTCAGATTTGGGTGTACTCGCATAACCCTATCAAGAAGGATTGCAGAAGAAAGGAGCGAGGTCCAATTAAAGTATGGGGGCGAAAACTAGGGAGAGTAGTGGCCTAGTAGCACGCCATGGTCGATATTAGCAATAACTAGGAGGATCTTGCCCTTATTATAGTCTCCATTAACAATAACTAGCTGGGGGTTGAATCAAGCCACGAAAGTGTGACCACCATGCTGAGTGCAGGACGAGCAGCTCCATTGCGGCAATTGGAAAGCTGAATCGGCCACCGTTGGGATACTTGTCATGATCTGCAACACTATCAGCCAAGCTAGAATAATCGCTCGTTGCTAGGAAATAGGTATGAGATCCGGTCCGATTTGATCACAATCACACCCTCACTATTCCAATCTCTAACGCTGACTATATTCGGGGAAAACTAAACAGTCAGTGGAGATTGATGTCTTTCCATACGTGATCCTCCATGTACGCGCTGCTTTTATGGTCCCGTCTGAAATGGTGCAAAATCGATCCTCCTGTGGTTCGGCAGGGCTGATATCCGCTGTCACATCCGCCGCCATCCTAGAGTAAGCGCAAGCCATTGGTAGAGACCTTGCCGAGCCAGTAACGTCAATCAATCTCTGTCAACGTTAAGGGTCTCGCACTGAAGGTTTTGGTGGAAACAGACATACACATCTCAACAAGTTCAGATCCGTGGATACAAAACTTTTATACATTGATAGCACTACTCTCAATACTCTACGATTATCTTGCTTAGTAGAAAACGGAGGGTAGGAGGGATAATATCAACGTGGAGGTAGTGTCCTAAATGACCCTCTTTGATGCCTTATTCTCTCTGGTAATTGAGGTATTTGAGCGCCAGAGCCGGGTGGATGACCAGAGATGCGCAGTCATCAGGAGAAGTTTGGCACGAGCCTCTGCCGAAGATTTGTCGCATGCGCCACAAGCCATGATAGAGTGGTATCTTGATTCAGCAAGCGTTCCGAGGAGATTTGCTGCCTTCTATCTGCTGTTGAATGCTTAGGAAAAGTAGCTACATATCCAAAGCCGCGGTCAGAGCCCTTTAAATATCTTTTCAAATTCAAACTCATTCCATCTTACCGCTGGTCTCAGTCCCGCAAGCTTCCATTCCCCATTGATCTTCTTGTATAGATGCTTCACCATAGCATGCCCATGGCCCTTATTCTCCACAGTTTTCAGATCTAGGGACGTATATCTCTGATGAGCCGCCCTGAGTTGGTGATGCCCAACGACTTCTTCATCTGAGATTTTCTGCCATTTTGAGGCGCCAATGTGATGCTGGGTATGGACAAGTGGATCTCCGACAAAACCAATATGGCTCAATATGCCTACGAAGTCTTCGGCGGTCATTGCGTCCCATTTGTGTCCGTTGACCTCTGTGTAGTCGACCTATCATCTGTGAATGAGGGGAGACAATTTGCGAAATGTCCTTAGTGGATGCCTACCGTCAGAGTAGGAGCGAGTATAGCACGCAGTCTTCTCCAGTCTTTGTCATCATAGCTATCACTCCATTCAAACGTAATCTCCGACAGTGTGAGGAATTCTGCATGTAAATGGATTAGTCAGGGTCTTCTAGGTTTCCGTTGATGAACGTGGATAGCTGCATGTCAGCTTGTGTGTCGGGCTATTCTCGTTAGAGGAATGCGGACGGTGCAGTCTTGTATTTCAGCGTGCTCGAATGATGAACTCTGCTACGAACCATCAAAGCTTATCCTAGAAGGTGTCGCTGCAGGTGTGGGCACCATCCAGCCGATGGCGGAAGATTCTGGCGTCGTTGATGGCTTGCGAGTCTCATGATCGGTGGCATTGTTTTGTGCTCCTAAAACATCTTTTCCTGCTGTGGTCACGGGATTGTTCTCCATTGCCATAGTATGGTCTTGTGTTTTGAAAGTTTCTGTTGAAGCCATCTCACGTCTATGGGTTGTTGGTGCAGAAGCCTCAGCTGCCGGCCGACTGTCTGAATTTGCCATTGGTCCTTCTGCTATTGGCCTATTGCTTGCGAGCGCAGCTTTTGGAGGCTCCTTAGGAGGAAGTGTCTTAGTCACAGCCATCCCCGCTATTGAAGCTGCTGGTGATGGATGTGTAGCTTCCAGGGTATCCTCTGCACGATTCAGCTCAGGAGCCATCATCTCTATTGAAGGATCAGCAGACTCAGCCCTCATACCTCAACAGCTATGGTAGCGTCAGCAAAGACAGAGACAACCTGATATTCTGGCGCTGAATTGACTTCGAGCCTTGCAATCCGGAGCAGGTGACACGCCATTTAGTATACGTAACACCTCATATGCGTATGCCAAGGCCCATCGCATCGAGATCTATATCGTACCCGCGCTTCTCTGACGGTCAGCCTTCATGGTCATTGGTACAAAATCTCCGACGCGCTCCGCTCGGTGCGATTCGTGTAACATACACGCTCGACTATGGCGACTTGCATTGTCGAGGAAGTGTTCAGGTGAATAGACATGCTCCATTCATCTTTCCCTGGCCTGCCTGCCCCTCGCCTTGCCGGACTCTAGTCCGGCGAGAACATATCTCGGCCAATCACCGTCTCGGTCATCGAAATGTGCGTTTAACATGATTCGCAGTTAGGTTCCAGAGCCACGTAATTCAAGCCAGGCAACGAGCATACCGACCGAATAGTACGTTTCAGATTGTGCGAAAGGAGCTCTACTGCAGACATAGACAATGGTCGCCGTGAGGCAAGGACACCGAAAGGCGAGTGCTTCACACTTTACATGGTATATGAGTCCTGGGATTCTTGTCGAAGTGGATTGCAAGATTGTGTTTTTTGGATGATCCTAGACATCCGCTTACTGTTCTATTTCTATTCCTTTCCAAAAGTTCCAAGATAATGGCCGAAATAATTGAAAATATGGCGGTTGATGCACCCAATTCGATTGATCACATGAATGGCGTCCAAACATCCAAAGAAGTGGAAATCCCAGGTGAACCGCCAATCAGCGAATCTCATACCAGTGCTCCAAAAAGAAACGAGCAGGCCACCAACGGCCATGTATCTAACGTACACTCGACCAATGGCTACACGTCACACGGCCCCACTAACCTTACCAGCAAAGTCGCTCTCGTCACAGGCGCCTCTCGCGGCATAGGCGCCGGCATAGCTCTTGAGCTTGGTGCTCGCGGCGCCTCTGTCATCGTCAACTATATGAAGGGTCTCGATGGCGCCCAGGCCATCGTCTCCCACATCGAAGCACTGGGCAGCAAGGCTGTTGCCATCCAAGCTGATGTTTCCAAAGTGCCTGAAATTACCAGGCTGTTTGAGGAGTCGAAAGCGCACTTCGGCAAAATCGATATCGTGTGTTCAAATTCCGGTATGGAGAGCTTTGACAAGACTGAAGACATCACAGAGGAAAGATTCGACCTGGTGTTTGGGCTCAACCTTCGCGCGCAATTCTTTGTTGGGCAGCATGCGTATAAGTACTGTGAGCCTGGGGGTCGGCTCATCCTTATGTCTTCAATTGCCGCCGGGCTGATTTCGGTTGGCAATCACGCGCTTTATTCTGGGAGCAAATCAGCTGTTAATGGTATTACCAAATCTTTCGCCAAGGACTTTGGAAAAAAGGGTATCACTGTTAATGCCATTGCGCCTGGTGGTGTGAAGTCAGACATGTTCGCTCAGGTTGCCTGGAAATATATCCCGGGTGCTACCGGTGATTGGCCTGCTGAAAAGATTGAAGCTGAGATGGCCAATGCTTGTCCCTTGGGCAGATGCGCCATGCCAGTTGATGTGGCAAGGGTTGTTGCGTTCCTCGCCAGCGAAGATGGTGGTTGGGTGAATGGTAAGGATTGTTACCTCCCCGCTTCAGCCTTGGTTCCTGTGCTAATGTGAGCAGGTCAAATTATCACCATCTCAGGCGGTTCAGGCCAGTAGTAATGCGGTATCGAAATAGCAAGGATAGGAGAAAAATAATGCATGCTGTTCTTGGCGTCTCTGCTAATCTAATCTATTTCCCTTTGCCCGCTGTGTTCCCTGCTCTCCGTAGAAATGTGAGATTAAATATTACCGTATACCTGGGCCGTATCTTCGTGGCATGACAAAAAAGTGTTATTTAGATGCTCCACCTTTGCGCATCTGCAGAAATTCAATAATGTACCGCAGGTTCTTGTCCAGGTAAGCCGTCAATGCATTATACACGCTTGTCTCATCATCCTTCTCCGCCTGTCCATTGCTGAATCTCTGAGAATACACAGCAAGTATATTTTCGACTTTCCTCAATTCGAGCAGGAGAATCTCTATCTCGAGTAATTGTCTATTTTCTCCAGTGACTGTGTATGCTCCAAAGGCTAATTGTGCTGTGGCCTGCATGCTAGTGGATGGCCCAAACCTTAGAAAGCACGCGGCTCTGTACAATGACATCACTTTGCCAAAGATCGTGGCCAGCATCATGGTAGATATACTCCTTCCACTCTTTGATACGCATTTCCCACACTCGAGCATCGCGGAGCAACTGTCCATAGCTTCACGGTTTATGCTGAGGACGATGTCGAATGGGGGCCCGTCTTGTTGTGAAGATGACAATAGCCATGAATGATGGTGTAGAGATTGGAGAACTTGCAGGCAAGCTGCGAAGCAGTCACAAGCCTGATCTTTGTCTGCATCGCTTTTTACTGACTCCCCGTGACCATGATTTTGTGGCGGAGGGGCTGGCGGAGCTGAAGGGCGAGGAATCGTGAGGGAGGAGGAAGCGCGACCAATAGGCATCATGTCAAGGGGACTTTGAAATTCTCGAAGGTAGGGATTTTCTTTCGTGGTCCAAGCTGGGCTATTTGGGAAGTGATCGGTGCTAAAGCTTGGTGTCGGTGGTGATGTGGCAAAATCCGAGAATGGATTCGGCCCAGAAGTGGATATAAAGTCCATGAAGTCACCCTGGTGAAAAGGGGGCGTTGGGAGAAAGTCGGACGCATTGAAGCCATCGTCTCTGGGCACGGTCACTCCGTCGAGCGCAGGAACCGGGACGAGTGTAGTTTCTTGTAATAGAGGAGAGGTGGCGCCACCTATTGGACCATCGCTGGGGTCCAGAAGAGAACGGTCTGCAGCATCGAGAAGAGGATACATCAGGCGTGTCAAGTAAGAAGCTGAAGGTGGGAGAGAGCTCCGAGGGCTGTCAGGGCCTTTGCTAATGCCATTGCTGTGGGTGGTGGAGGTGTTTATGAGTTTGTTTATGCCGTTCGAATTGCGATTTCTCTTGCCAGATCTTGAGGAAGGGCTATAAACGCATGGAGCACCGTTCGCCAAGCATCGTCCACACAAAGGTCTTGCTTTACTGCACTTGACCTTAGCAATGAGGCAGCTGTCGCAGGATTCCCGGAGTTTGACAGTCTTAGGCGGATTGGATGAGTTGGCTGCGAGGTCGGATTGATCAGGCATTGGAGCACGAAGTCAAAGTGAAATCAGGAGTTGAATCCGATGCGTCGAATTCTTTCCAGAGGTTTGGAGTGAGATTTGGAACAACGGCTCTGGTTTTTAGAGAGCACGGTTGTCTTTCACTTGTGGCTCGGACCCCTAGGACGGAAGGAGTAAGCCCAGCAGCGCTTAAATGTACTGATTGAGCGGAATTAGTATGGAGAGTACATTATGTATCTATGACGGACATAAAAATTCATATAGGCGACTCTTCTTGGCGTAGCGTCAGGCGTTGGTCGATGTAAATGATCGCGTGGAGGACAAAGAAGGAAAATGTACAAGGAAGTGGGTGAACCAAGGGGATACAAACTTTCCGATCAAGGGTCGGTGCATGATAGGCTAACTGTAGAAGCAATCATGTCTCGAGCCTCACACGTGTAATGTGAGGTGACGGAGAAAAGTCCGATCAGCGTCTAGGCATACTTAGTCTTCTCTGGATATATCGGCTATCGAGTGTAATATTCTGCGTTGTTGGCAGCGATGATTTCATGGAACCCGCAACGCTGGATCCAGAAGACAAGAACAAAAGCAAGAATCCATGTGCGGTGGATGTTACCATCCCACGTCCCGCCTGCAGCTGGATTGGTAGCGGGTCGAAAGAGCTCCAATGACACCGGACCCTTGCATCCAGGCTCAGTCCTGCTGCGTGGACCACGCCGATGTAAGCTCGGAGGTCACGGAAAATAGTATGCGGTAAGCGCTAATCGACGTAGGGCAAACGGTGAATACGAAAAGAATGGCTGTGAATGGTAGACGAAAGCGAGACACTGCGGCATGCATCGATAACGTGGAGAGTAAGAAAGCATGAAAGCATGGGGAGACTTGCTCGCGCAATGAACATGTCCGATAACCTCATCTGCAAAACAGCGAAAGGGGGGTTTTGGGCGTGTGGGAGTGGGGGTAATCAAGACGCGACGCATACTAAGTACTCTAAATATATGTAGGATGTAAGGTAGCAGGAGAGGTAAGGTATGGTGTAGATACTAATGTAAGTACTAAAGTACCTAAGTACTTCTTGCCTGGCAAGGTCGAATCGCGTTGTCCTTGCTGACTAAGTACTAGTTTAGCGCGTTTTCTTCCCTCCCTTAGCGCGGTATACCACCGCGCCGGAGGCTCGTACTAAAAACATACTAGCAGTGTAAAAAACCATACGGGCCAATACAATCGATCACTCATCATATACTACTGCGAGTCATGATGCCGGCACTCGATCTTGCACAGCGTCCTGTCACTTCCTTCGGTGCAATAACCTTGTGTGCTTGGGTAACCGTGAACTAGGGTCCACGTCTGACACAACGAGTCCCTCTCCTGTTATTATCGATTACCGCCACAGTCCTTTTTTGATTCGTATTGCTTACCTCCCCAATCCTGCGCCTCTTGCATGATTCTCCACCCTCCTGCATATCACGTATCTAGTATCTTGAGCCGCGACCTACACCTAGACGAGAACGACCAGTGGAACCACAGAAGCAGGTCTCGGTCACGGACAAATAGATGACGATTTCTCCATTTCCCCAAGTAGCTGCTTTTCGGCCACCTTGTCAACGTGCTACGGTAAGAACTTACGGTAGGACTCTACGGTAAGGGACAGACGTCCATCGCCGGTGCTCGTTACAGATTCCTTCGGCCTCTTGCCTCTTGGTAACGACGTTTCGCTACACTTTGTTCCGCTATCCGTGGCTGTCTTGGCATATATTGACACTGTAAGGGCTCATGAGCACGTCGGTCACCTCTTTGCAGTCGGCGAATCCAATGTAGCAATGGATTCGTCCAATGCCGACAGGTCTGGAAGAGCATGGCAGGATGTCGCTAGGCAAATCTCATTTGGTGGGACAATGCTCCACCGTCCGGTCAAGTCGTCGGGGTCGTCCCGCAATTCGATAGCACATGACGAGCAATCGTGATAAGTTTGCGGGAATAGGACGGCAATCGCTCCCTACCTAAAACATGGCATAGAAGCTCTCTACACAGTGAAGTTTGAAAAAACATATCTCTGCTAAGGCTCCTGCAACGCTGTATTACTGCAGTCCACAATGACTGGGATGCGGTTCCTCCTTTTTGGGGATCAATCATCTTTTGACCGTGCCCATATCCAGAAGCAAGTGGTAGAGAGCAGAGAGAATCCTTTTCTCAGTCTCTTCTACAGAAAATCTAGCGATGCTCTCAGGCATGAGATTGCTCAGCTGTCTCCCCTGGAGCGGATTGTAGTACCCACCTTCACTACCATTGCCGAGCTCAACGACCGAACAACCTCCAAAGATGCTCATGAAGGGGTGCAAAATGCTCTTCAGTGTATTTCACAACTGGCACATTATATCGAGTAAGATTTTGACCCTTAATGTAGTTCTCAGATCTAAATCTTTCCAGGTACACCAGTGCTCTCCATGGCCAAATCGAGGAGTCAACAAAATCCTGCGTTGTTGGATTATCTGCTGGTCTGTTGGCGGCAGCTGCTGTGGCATGTTCGCCGGAAATCACGGCGTTGATACCGCTTGCTGTGGAAGTTGTCTTGATCGCATTCAGGGTTGGCCGTCTTGCTAGGACAGCTGCAAGACATATAGAAGTTACTAGAACCGAAGACAGTGCCGCCAGTTGGTCCTATGTCATTCCGGGAATGACACAGCCTGAAGCACAGGCTGCACTTTCCACATTCAATCAGAGCAAGGTACACAGCACTACCCATACCTGGAGATACAATAGGCTAATTATTAATATAGACATTTCCTCAATGTAATCGCGCTTACATCAGTGCTTTTACTGCTGACTCGGTGACAATAAGTGGCCCACCTACGACCTTGGAGCATCTCTGGGATTCCTCATTCGCAAACAGATCCAAACGGATTGAGTTACCAGTCTACGGGCCCTACCATGCTCTACACTTGCACAGAGAAGTCGACCTGGCGGAGGTCCTGTGTTTGTCAGATCCAAGGAGGTCTCGGACGCTAGCAAACTACAGGCTAGTCCTACCTCTGATGTCAACAAGCACGGGTACTTGCTATGAGGGGAGCAAGGATGCGCCAAGTGTCCTCGCTGCAGTCGTCAATGACATCTTATCCAGGGTTTTCAAGGTCCAAGATGTCGTCGAAGGTTGTATCAATCTGGTGACGACCTGGAATTGTAACCAGTGTGAACTTATCTCCATCGGGCCCAACAACTCAGACAACATGTTTGTGAAAGCCTTGAACACAGGTACTGATCTAGACGTTGCATGCCACGTAAAGGCATCAACACTAGAGGCATCGAGTACTATGAGCGAAGCGCCAAGGACCTCACGAAAACCAAAGCTCGCCATTGTCGGAATGGCAGGCAGATTCCCTGATGCAGCCGACCACGAAAAATTTTGGGACTTGCTCGAAGCTGGGTTAGATGTCCACCGCAGAGTACGTTTCCTGTTCAATACATACATGCCAATCCCAACGCTTACTGCTTAAAGATCCCTAAAGATCGATTCGATGTAGATAAACATTTTGATCCGACGGGAAAGATACGGAACACAAGTCATACGCCTTACGGGTGCTTCATCGAAGAGCCGGGTCTTTTCGACCCGCGATTCTTCAACATGTCCCCACGAGAGGCCACGCAAACTGATCCCATGCATCGACTTGGTCTAGCGAGCGCCTACGAAGCCCTGGAAATGGCCGGCTACGTCCCAAACCGAACACCCTCTACAAAACTTGACAGAGTTGGCACGTTCTACGGTCAAACTAGCGATGACTGGCGAGAGATCAATGAAGCTCAGGATATCGACACGTACTTCATTACCGCTGGAGTTAGAGCATTCGCACCAGTGAGCAACATTTTTGCCTAAAACATGCTTTAGAATCTGCTAACAGAGTATTAGGGTAGGATCAACTACTATTTCAAATTTAGTGGCCCTAGTTTTAGCATCGATACTGCCTGCTCCTCGAGTGCCGCAGCTTTACAGCTCGCATGCACGTCCTTGTGGGCTGGGGACTGCGATACCGCCGTGACTGGGGGTCTCAATGTGATGACCAATTCTGACATTTTCGCTGGGCTCAGCCGGGGGCAGTTTTTGTCCAAGACAGGAAACTGTCAAACGTTTGATAACGATGCAGATGGGTACTGCCGAGGCGATGGTATCGGCAGTCTAGTTATCAAGCGTCTGGACGATGCGTTATCTGACAACGATCGTATCCTGGGCGTCATCCTTGAGACAGCAACGAACCACTCCTCGAATGCGATTTCCATCACCCATCCTCATGCACCAACTCAGGAACAGCTTTTCAAGAAAGTCTTGGATGACGCTGGTCTTGATCCACATGAGGTCAATTATGTCGAAATGCATGGGACAGGGACCCAAGCCGGCGATGGCACAGAGATGAAGTCTGTCACGAATATATTTGCACCTGTATCGAGGACAGGAACAAGAAGAAAGCCTCTCCACCTTGGCTCGGTTAAGGCGAACATCGGCCATGGGGAAGCGGTATCTGGCGTCACAGCCATGATAAAGTGCCTGCTAATGTTGCAGAAGAACGCCATTCCTCCTCATTGTGGCATCAAGAAGACTATCAATCAGGGATTTCCGCAGGATCTGAACGCTCGTAACGTACATATTGCGTTCAAGCCCACTCCATTGGTTTCCAAGGATGGATCACCGAGACGAATATTCATCAATAACTTCAGCGCTGCCGGAGGTAACACTGCTCTACTACTCGAAGATGCTCCTGTAAGAGAACCCCTCAAGGACGACCATCGAGGTGATTGGGTCATAGCAGTGACAGCACGGTCTAAATCTGCGCTTCGAGCTAATTGTAACAACCTGGTTGAATATATTAAAAACAACCAAAAGCTGCGCCTTCCTGATCTATCTTATACCACTACCGCTCGACGTATCCAGCATAACTATCGCATTGCTTTCGGGGTAGACACCTTGAGTAAAGTTACCGAGATTCTCAATACGAAGCTTGAGGAAGCCATCGAGCCAGTACCCAGCGTCTCCCCAAGTGTAGGGTTTGCCTATACTGGTCAAGGTTCGCACTACTCGGCCTTGGGAAAGCATCTCTTTGAGCTTTCTAAACATTTTCACGCGGATATCCTCAGCTTCAATAACATTGCTCTTGGTCTGGGCTTCCCGTCGTTTCTTTCATTGATCAAAGGAGACGTTGAGGCTCAGGACCTGTCTCCTATGCAGGTCCAAGTTGGGTTGACCTGCATACAGATGGCTTTGACACGCTTATGGGCTTCTTGGGGTGTCAAACCTAACGTAATCATAGGTCACAGTTTAGGAGAGTACGCTGCACTCAATGCGGCAGGAGTAATTTCAACCTCCGAGACCATCTATCTGGTTGGCGAGAGAGCTAGGTTGTTGCAAGAGAAATGCACCGCGAACTCCCACGCAATGCTCGCTACGAAGTCTTCAACTGCCTTGTTACGGGAACATTTCTCTGAATATCCTGGTGTAGAGGTTGCTTGCGTTAATGGAGCACAAGAAACTGTCCTTGGTGGTACCTTCAGTGACATTGAAAAATTGGCGGAGAAGCTGGCGACTCAAGGCACAAAGTGCACCAAGCTCAATGTGCAATATGCGTTCCATACTACCCAGGTTGATGCAATTCTTGACGATTTTGAGAATTTGGCCAGAACGGTCGCCTTCCATAGACCAGAAATACCTGTCGTCTCACCACTGTTGGCAAGTGTCTTGAGTGAAGCGGATAGTATCGACGAGCGCTACTTAGCCAGGCACGCAAGAGAACCTGTCGACTTCGTAGGAGGTATGGCTGCTGCGCAACAACTTGGACTCGTCAATGACCAGACAGTCTGGGTTGAGCTGGGCCCTCATCCAGTCTGTATGAGCTTCGTCAAGTCGGAGCTTGGTCATGACGTCGTCACAGCTCCATCACTGCGGAAAGGCACACCTCCTTATAAAGTCATATCCGACAGCCTGGCCACACTGCACGCTACAGGGCTGGACATTGATTGGAATGAATATCACCGCGATTTCATTGACTGTGTTCAGATGCTGGATCTTCCTAGCTATGCTTTTGACAACAAAACGTATTGGATCCAGTACACTGGAGATTGGAATCTCTACAAGGGCCAAGTCCAGGGTCTTGCAGCGCTGCCCGAGGCTCCGGTTCCCAAACTTTCGACGACAACTTGTCACAAAATCGTATCTGAGGTCGTCGATGTTGATAAAGCCACCGTCGTCATTGAATCAGACATCTCCCGCCCAGATCTGTTGGCTGCAATTGGTGGCCATGTGGTCAATGGTACAGCCCTTTGCCCATCGTCCATCTATGGTGACATGGCAATGACCGTAGGAGAATATCTCTACAAGCTTCTCCGGCCGGGGACCCAGACTGTACACATGAATGTGTGCGATATGGAAGTCTTCAAACCATTTATTGCAAACGACGACGGCGGAAAGGGCCAAACCTTGCGTCTGACTGCTACTACACATGACATCACTACCGAGAGAGCAAACCTGGTCTTTAGTAGCGGATCCGGTAAAACCGAAACTCAGCACGCCAAGTGCCATGTGGACTTCGGCTCTGGATCAGCCTGGCTTGCTGAATGGCAGCGAAGCGCCTACCTGATCAGTGGCCGTGTCGAAGGCTTGAAAAAAGCCGCCCATACTGGAGGGGCTCACCGCATGCTTCGGGGAATGGCTTACAAGCTCTTCGGTGCTTTTGTAGAGTACGACTCAAAGTACAGGGGTATGGAAGAGGTCATCCTCGATAGTCCAGCGCTCGAAGCTACAGCCCACATCGCCTTTCAGACTACAGAAGCCGATGGGAACTTTGTCTGTAGCCCATACTGGATCGACAGCGCCTGTCATCTAGCTGGCTTCATCGTCAACGCAAATGACGCTGTGGACTCGAGCAAGCAAGTGTATGTTTCACACGGCTGGGAATCAATGCGCTTCGCAGAGCCTCTGGTCGCTAGCAAGACTTACCGCTCATATGTCAAGATGCAACCTCTCGAGGGCAACATGGTTGCTGGAGACGTCTACATCTTCGATGGAGATAGGATCATTGGCATGTGTGGCGCCTTGAAGTTTCAGTGCATTCCGAGGACGCTGCTAAATACTTTCTTACCGCCCAAGGGAATTGCGGCCCAAAAGGCACCAGCCAGTCGTCCGGCCCCAATCACAACCAAGGCCGTCAACAAAGCAATAGCCAAGCCTAAAGCTAATGCACGCACCTCGACAAGTCCGTCTGTTACGAATCGAGTAATGGACATTATTGCCTCAGAAGTTGGGGTGGACGTGTCGGAACTTGCTGATGGGTTAGATTTTGCTAACATGGGTGTGGATTCTTTGATGTCGCTGTCAATCAGCAGTAGGATCCGCGAAGAGATGGAGATTGATGCTCCATCAACTGTATTTGTCGATTATCCTACCGTTGGCTCTCTGAAGGGCCATCTACGGCAATATGAATCTTCGAAGCCCGTCGCTGACTCCGAGGACGAATATACCTCCGGTAGTGCGACGCCTTCGCTAGACTCCGATGACAATTATTCACAGGGGACCGCTGACACGCCCATATCTCCGCCAGGATCTCCAGGGGTACCTTCAGATTCCGAATCTCTATCAATGATAATTCGGCAGGTTATTTCCGAAGAGATGGGAGTCGACATTGCGGAGCTCTCGGCAGCTGATGATCTCAGCGCTCTGGGAATGGACTCGCTAATGAGCCTTTCAATACTCGGCATATTACGCGAAAGGGCAGGGCTATCATTACCCTCCGACTTTTTGGTTGACAATCAGACTATCAAAGCCATCGAGACCGCTCTTCATATCGGCCCCCCACAAAAGCCAAAGACAGAACCAAGACAGACAGCTCCATCACAGTCCCAGGCAACAAAACAAGCACCAGCCCCGGTTCCGGTAACCAAGGTGAAGAAATCCACGCTACCAGAGCGCTTTGCCAGCTCTGTCTTACTTCAAGGCAGTCCCAAGAATGCGGAGAAACAATTCTGGCTCATTCCCGATGGCGGTGGCGCCCCAACTTCATATATCTTTCTGGATGAGGTATCTCCCAAGGTTGCTGTCTGGGGACTCACCTCTCCCTTCTGCAGGACTCCTGAGGAGTATATCTGCGGCGTGGTAGGCATAGCGACGAAGTTTATCCAGGAGATAAAACGCCGGCAACCCAAAGGGCCATACCACGTTGGCGGCTGGTCAGCCGGCGGTGTCATTTCCTTCGAAACAGTCCGCCAACTGATCGATGGTGGTGATACCGTGGAAACCCTCGTCTTCATCGACACCCCTTGCCCGCTGATCATCGAGCCTCTTCCCAGCTCCATCCATCGCTTCTTCGGCTCTATCGGACTCCTCGGCGACGGCGAAGGTGCACTCGAGAAACTTCCTCCCTGGCTTCTTCCCCACTTCGCCGCTTCCGTCCATGCACTCTCAACTTACGACGCTGCCAAGATCGACGACGCAAAGTGTCCCAATGTATGGGCCATGTGGTGTGAAGATGGTGTGTGCAAATACCCGGAGGACCCGAAGCCAGATCCATACCCGTACGGACACGCTCAGTGGTTGTTGGAGAACAGGACAGATTTTGGACCGAATCTTTGGGACCAATTCTTGGATGCGAGCAAGATTAATACCAGACAGATGGAGGGTAACCATTTTAGCATGATGAAGGCGCCCTATGTGAATAAGTTGACGCAATTTTTGAGGGAAGCCCTAGCTTGAGTAGTAGTGAAGGAGAAGAGGGGAGCAGGTGTGAAGGCGGAGGTCGAGCTCGACCAGGAGAAGAAAGTGAAGGACAGAAGGATAGGAGGAAGGTATACTTGGAACGTACCAGATTGAAATTCCTGTTTTCCCTAATACCCACGTAATATATTTGTGTTTTTGCTCATAGAACAAGTGTACAGACCGCGTTGTTTGATCGTTTCCTATATCGCGTTCTCTCGGTGGCTTCTATATAATGCGATAGCACTAATCTCTTTGTCTATGAACATTAATATAGAGCATATAGTCTTCCTCAATCATGAATCTACCGAATTCTTCCACATCCTTGCGTTCCTATTGCATTAACTTCCGACTTCATATCCTTCGAACGCCGCCCTCGAATTCTATTGTATTCCACCAAATCATGCTCTCAATCATACAGTCAGGAGAGCCCAATCCCAAGATCTTCTGTAAAATTATCTAACATCGCATGTCCTTCATGTCTCGAGTGGGATCGACTATTCCTAGGTTATAAACATTGACAGCCCGATAGGTGCTGGCAATGCAGACCTTATAAGTATGGTCGAGGAGTTCATATAGGGAGTATGCGGCATTAGAGACATTCTACCGAGCATGAAAAGGCCCATAATCTTAGTCCACTGTTCCAAGGGTTGCTGTAAGTCCCAACATAACGGCAGCGGAAGGTATAAGATAAGTATATTACCGAAGGTATTCGAAACCACCCTTTACCGAAGGGTCCCATAATTCTCTGATCTCCAGTTGTGGAAATCTAGCGAACCACAAGGGGATCATTAGTTAAAGTGGCTGAGCCTATGTAAGTCGAGTGAAGTACGAAGTAAATGGATTGACCGAGAAACTCAACGAGAAGCAGGCCGCTTAGACGCCTGACCCTGAGTCTCAGGTTTATAGGAAGACCAGGCCCCGAATCCGGTCAATTCAGTATATACACAGGCTTTCTTCCTGGCAACAAAGGATGGTATTAGAAAGGAGATCTAAAAAGCTGCAAGGTAACGAAACAACCTCGGTATCAGTCCAGCAACTAGTAACCAATCATACCACTCATGTTCGACTCTGATCGTCCGGCGGCAAAAAAATCTCAGCGCGATGGCTAGGTAAACAATGATCAGACGAGCTATGTCTGCGCGGCACAGGGATGTTGCTAGAGCGTCACTGGTCTGATTCTCCTCATATTGTTCGGCGGAAGTTCGACTGCTAACTTATCCCTTTTCAGATATCAAACCGCCATCTAAGGTTGGATACAGGCGCTATTGCACCAATACCCCCGTTGACTGCCAGTCTTCGCTTCTAAATGCTGGGGAAGTAGCATATCTATGCTCTCGAAAGTTCATTGGAGCTAGGATGTACCGGTCTGCAGTCCGCTATGATCAAGTATATCGTGTATAGTTGCAAGAAAAGAACAGAGATGAATATGAGAAAGTGGGGAGTCGATGCCCTTCCACGTGCCCCGTATCGAAAGGCGTCAGATCTATCGGCCGCCCTGCGGATCCTCGGTATTGGTAGCAGCAGCAAGGGGCCCTTAGTTCCTTCACTCATTCGGCAGTGTCAGAAGGAGATCCCACCGATTCATTCCTCTTAAAGAAAACCCTCCACCCGATCGACTGTCACGGCAGTTTTATGCGCCCCACGCAGATGTCGGCGCCATCAGGGGTAAAGTGGCGGGATAAGGCCTCAGAACTCGTCTGTGCTTTAATTAGTAGACCCTTAGTAGAGGAAATGGTTGTGTGAAAAAGAAAGCCATCCTACATTATCCGTGAGATGATTGTGAAACCAACAAGGCTGTGGTTGGAGCGGGAGAAGGATGATCGATCTCATAGGCGATGCGCGAGTCCCAGACATGGTTAGATGTCGCGCTTAAACCTCCGCTAATAAGGATAAGTATTCTCTATGTAATCAAGGCTTTTGCGTGTATCATACGTCTCCCATAGGTTGACGAAACAGACATGAACTCGCATTAAAATCTATTTGGGGTGTGTGATTGAAGCAATATTGCCAGTAAATACAGAGCCTCGTGCCGGATGCACGAAGCGTCCTTGTTTCGCGCTCTCCCGATCCAAATTTGCTTCCTTGGAACCATTAGAAGGTTCCTTGGCCCTCTGAATAAAGGCAATATTCAAAGAAACTATCAGGTCTGTTTTTCAATTCATTGCAACCGCCCAAAGGACATCTTTGCATCTTTACTGATTCTCAATTCCCCCAACTATGGAAATTCTCCGAAATGTGCACGTGTTTTCATCTATCTCGTGCGATGGCCTCAGCATCGTTTGGGCCCCCTCCACAGTTGGCGTTCCACCATACTTCGTCCTAATGGTCAAGAGTGCAAGGGAAGTCTGCGTCGAGATTGCCTGATCGTACACAGCCAAGGCAGAGCCCAACAGACTCTCTCAACTCATTTAATTTTGAACAGCGCGTTTCCTTAGATTGTTGCACCTGATGCGTATTTTGAAGAGTCGTTGGAATCACCAATCTCTGGGCTTTTTGGATGATACTATTGATTGACACCTGGAATAGCGAAGCACCCCACAATTCGTTGTCCAGGAGCAGCTGCATATAAGCACTGGCCCCTCCCCTCCCACCAAAGCGACAATCTGCCATCTCTGTAAGTAGCACGTCCTGGACATTGACTCGAAGATGGGATCTCGCTCTTTCTAACGAGTCTGGCAATACATTTAGCAACAGCAATAATTTGCCAAAACAGAATACACTTACAATGAATGGACAACGGAATAGTTTCACCGTATTTTGACTCCATGAGGGAATGGTATGCGCATGAGGTACCGGTAATCAATTTCCGTGCAACCCGCCGAAATGCATCTGAATTGTCGAACACATAAGCAGCTATCAACAGACTGCCAAGGTCAACGAAGGCAACGGGCTCCTTGAAGTCTAGCCATTGGATCATTGCGTATTTCAGAGCAAGCACACAATCGTACTTGTCAGCCGCCAAGGCTATCTCAGGCAGCTCCGATGGTTCAAGAACGTCTGGCAAGAGATCATTGCGATGATGAATGACATTGCAGATAGTGGTCATAGCCGCGGCATTGTCGTCCGGCATAGGAATCTTCTTTGGATGGTTCCCGTTAGATGGCTGACCCTCCGAAAAGTGAGGTCCAAACATTGCATCGAAGACCTTTGACGCAGTTCTCATACAAAAAGAATGCACCTGCAGTTCAGTCTTGCGATCACCAACGACTAAGATTGTGTCTCCAGAAGGAGCGATGGCGTGTGTCTCGGATTGGCCGTTGGCAGGGTTGCTTGCGCCCATAATGATTGAGATTAAAGGTGAGAATATAATAAAAGTGACACTCCGACCCCAAGTCGGCACACGACGGTGTTGAAGGTTTTGGTCTCGTTGCGGATGATGTCTGTAGGAATAAATTGTCGGGCTAGGTATTTGTTTAATGCCTCGGAGGGATGGATGGCACAGTGTCAAGCCTTAATAGAGGTCACACGGCCTTTATGTCACTTTCTAGACGCGGTAATGCAAGCTAGTGGGACGTGAACCGAGAGGTGTTGAATATGAAAGTGATGTTGAAAGTAGGCACGCTGCAAAGGTTGGTCATATTTGTTCTGTAGTAACTTTTGCAGGTGCAAGGAGCATACACATTTATTTCCATGACCGTTTCAGTGATCGTTGGAATCAGTCCATCAATTGATAACATTTCTACCCAGACCTCATTCATGTGCCCGTCGTAGAGTGCAGAAAATCATGCCTTAGAGCACTCATTACTTCGTGCCACCTTGATTCAGCCCAAGAGGATTATCAGCCGTCTGCTCCTCCCCAGCAATAGGCCTATGATCCTCCTCTTCCTGCTTTTTGGCCTTTGCATCCGAATCGGCGGCATGTCCAAAAGCCTCAGGCGCGCGAAACAATCCTCCTAAGACAGGCTCGACAAGACCTCCAATTGGCTTGGCAGCAGTCTCAAACCCTTTGCCAACTGGGCCACCGACTTTGCCTAGAGCGCCTTGAATCTTCTCACCGGCGGCATTGCCATAGTTTTGGGGAGCGGAGAGGACGCTGCCTGGAAAAATGGTGTCGTTAGTATGGGATGATATGTAGGATAGGAGAGGAAGGGAGATACTCCATCCACCTTTCTTTTGCGCTGGTTGTTCGCCTCCTTCTTGGGGCTGTTGCTCGGATTGTTGTGTATCTTCTCCTTGGGGCTCTTCAGTTTGTTCTTCCTTTGGTTGATCCATGTTTCTCTTGTTTCTATTCAATGGTCTATCAATATGATCTAGACTGTGAAGCGTTGTAGCAATTGTGACAACGACTGCCCGACATGGGGGACTCTCACTTATGTATTGCCAACCGACAACCTGGCAGCTGACCAGTGACGTTGGTGGTGTTGCCGATCGCTGTCAAACGGTTGGGGGCGCAAGCACCTCGAGCCCCTGCTCCCGGGGCCGTTTAGCGGGTGCCTTTCCCCCTGTGGAAGAGCGCCGGAAGTTCCCCCTAATCCGCGGCCGCCGTGCCCCCAAGGCTCCTCGAGACACAGTCCCACTTGTCGTCTTGAGATTTCACTCAACTAAAGAAATATTGTAATTGAGGCAGCAAGTCATGCATGCGCTTGCTATATGGATTGATCTCCAGTAATGTCCAAGCCAATACAGCACGGAGACAGTCTTTAGTCCAATATGTTATTCTGGACATCTGCGAAGTGGGAAACCCGAAGGCTTGAGACGATGCTTCACGGTCCACCATAGCCTGTTGTATTTGGCGACTGTTGAGGTCTAGATTCCACACAGGAATAACGTTTATCAGAATGCAACGCGCTGTACACAGGCGCCTCACATCTGGGGCAGGAGTTTCAGCATATCCTGATATCAATAGTACGATGGAGGCGATGCCAGAGATCTGTCCAAGGTCGAGCTAAATGGGAAGGCTAGGGTATTGGGCTGATGGCAGTGGCTCCTGGTCGTGATGACTGTCTCAGCACTCAGCAAAACATGTCTCGAAGATTGCTTCAGGAAAGCCCCCATGAGTGACTTAAGCGCCATGTGCGGTACGGAAGACCAAGATGCCTCCATGATGAACGATATGGGCCACAAGCAGGTGAGGGTACTGAGCTATGTCGCTTTCTGTGTTTATTGTTGTGTTACTTAGCGGCCATTGCCTCTGCTCCTGGTCTACAATAATTCTATAGTAAAGAGCTATTCAGACTCAGGCCGCATCTAATCGAAAGATAGCAGATGCAAGCACCTTCACGGACGAATCTGTTTCGGAACACATAACAGCCTTCGTGCATTGCTTTGTCAGCCTCAATGATTTTGATCGGCGTAGGACACGCTTGAAAGAATTATCATAAAGGAAAGTCCTCAGCGCTGCTGTTGGTGGTAGCATCATCACAAGGGTCTAACTCTAGACAAAGAAGCGTTGTCAAGACCTCAAGGTTACAAAGCCATTATCAGAGCAAAGAAGGCGCCAAGAGCTCAACATTAAGACGTGAACAGTCCCTCCATATAATGCCTTCCTGTGCAGATCTTTTATCCACAATCGTCTCCTCCATAGCTACGACAGTTCAGGTCCAAAGATCATTGTACCAGTCATCCGAATACTACGATTCTCGCTAGTGATTTTCCATCCCTTGTCCAGAACCATTCGCATAAACATTCGAATCATGTCAGACTTCACTCCTAACCGGCCCACCAGACTCTCAAATACCGTCAACATAGGCAAAGAAGTTAGCAACATCACCGCCCAAATTGCCCAGCTCGAAGCCGCCGAAGACCGCACCCGCGACATGATCAACTGCATCTCCTCCCTCCTCCATGACATTCTCGAGCCACAATCTAACAATGTAAATGAGAAACAGAAAGTGGGTGCGAAACAGAAAAACAGTCAGAAACAGAAGGTAAGTGAGAAACGAATCGAACTCGCAGCTTCCATCAAAACCCTAAACAACATCCGCGAGCAATCTCGCTATGGGTACTCCATCCTCTATACCCTCTGGAAACAAATGGTGGACGTCCAAGGCGAGGATGAGAACGAGGAAATAGCGGGGCAAGTGAGGAAGTTGAATTGGACACATGAGCGGAATAGGCAGGAGATTGTGGCGCTTTGGAGGAAGCTGAGGGATTTGCATAGGGAGGAGGTGAAGCTGACGGGAGACAAGGGGTAAGTGGGGTGCAAAGCTAGGAAAGGAGGAACAAGTGGTGTGGCGTGGGGGCATGTGCTGAGGGTGTAATCGGGGATGGAGTCGGATATTTGAGCTGAGTGTATCAGAATGATGTTGAGGAAAGCAGATACATGCTATAGAGCAGGATGGAGGTGGAAATGGTGGGAAGTGGAAATTAAAAATGACAATGCTCAATCCTACATCCAGGGTGTAATGTAAGAAAATGGAGCATAAGTTATACATATAGAGCTTAATACACGACAAGTCAATTCTAAATCTAAATACACCCCTAATAACCATAGCTTTATGGGTTTCTAACCCTGGATTATTGGCCTTTTTATACTTAATAAGTGTGTAATAAGAGCTATTAAAAGGTAATTATTGTAAGAGAATAGAACATATAGTTCTTAATATAGGTACTTTTGGTAATCCTAGCTTCAAAGGTTTCCAACCCTAGATCATAGCTTGTTTATACTTAACGAGTGTATAATATGAGATATATCCTACTCTAGAGAACCTTGATAAGTGTTAAACATAAGTTTAACCGCCGCTTTCTATGCATGGCGACCCTGCCGCACTTAGGCAATTGTTCGAGTTCTACAAAGCACAGAGCGTTGTTATCGACCTAAGCCATGAGAATTTACCACAGAGTGCATACGTGGATCTTACAGACGCCAATGCGTTTGTCGCTGAGCAGCTGGCTAATTCAGCTTGTAAGAAACGCCAAGATGCAGGCAATGCGGCAAATATGGTCACATACGCGCAAATTGTCCAGGTACGTACACCTTGTTATAATCTCTAGTGCTCCATTATGTGTCTGACTGCTAGCATAGAAGCCATCTGTTTCAAATGCAAAGAAAAGAACCATACCTTGAATGATTGCAAGGGACCTGAACGTAGGACCTGGTAAGAACTTTCAGATTGCCCTTGCGCAAGGAGACATATGATTAACTTCTAAAAGTCCGATCTGTAAAGAAGTAGGACACCTACCCCCAGACTGCCCCCACGACCGATTCCACCGAGACTACTCATGTAGGACGCAAACAAACCTCGAGGCAAACAAGCCAATTCACACGCCCGCGCAAGGTGATGCTGCCGCTGCTGGGGAAGGTGCTGCCGCTGCTGGGGAAGGTGCTGCCGCTGCTGGGGAAGGTGCTGTTGCTGCTGAGGAAGGTGCTGCTGCTGAGGAAGGTGCTGCTGCTGCTAAGGCTGATATTGCTGATGCTGCTAAGGAAAGTGCTGCTGTTGAGGAGGGTACTACTGCTGCTTGGGAAGGTGCTGCTGCTTCTGGGGAGGGGTGGTGGTGATAATTCTGTAGAAGACGCTGATAATGATTCTGCTAAGCAAGATGACAACTCATCTTCAATCGCAAGCCTAGATTAGCTTAAGCATATCTTCTGTAGCAAGAATTGAGCAATAATGGCTCTTCCTTTGATACCTTAAGACATGCACGCGCTTTGGTGATCTTCCTTCGTGTACAATCACCTCCCTGCCTCCACCCTCCCTATCAACCTCTTCATCCGCGTCCACTCTTCATTCCTAACACTCTCCCCTGCCAACTCACTATCAACCTCAAATACAGTAACCACCCCCGCCGCGCCCCCAACACCCAACCTCTTTCCCTCCTTCTCCTCCCACGTCACCTTCTCCAAACTCTTCGCCACATAACCCCCCTGGATGCTCCGACTCACGTTCGGCGTTGTCCTCGTAACGGGGACTTCTGTATCGATGGTCAGATCCCAGACTTCGACATTGCCACCTCCGTCGACGGAGGCGAATACGCCGGGTTTGTGCGGGGACCAGCGAGCGTCGTACACGACGTCTTCACGGGAGAATTCGAAGAGTGGCTCGACGGTTTGTTCACTGTTGGCTGAGGGGTTCAGGATGGAGGAGGACGTGGATGAGGCGGTCACGGCCGTGGAGATTGGCGCGCGGGTTTTCCATAATTTTACGGTCCAGTCCAATGCACTTGAAAGGACCAAATCACCTAAGTCTACGGGGCCACGCGCGGGGTGAAAGTCGAGACTCATGACTGGGGCGGCGTGGCCTCTATATCGCATTCGGGTATCGACGCCGGCTTTGGCACCGGCGCGGTCGTAGCGGTGGCAAGGGTAGATTGTGCCTTCTTCTGTGCCGACGAGGAAGGATGTGGGATCGGAGATTGGGAAGGACATGCATGTTGGACTGAGGTCTTCCGTTTTGCTGGGGGGTGGGGTGGTGAGTTCGAGGTATTCTTGAGGTAGACTGAGCATGTCGACGGTCCATCCGCATATGACGCCGTCGGTGGAGCAGGATATGATATTGTTGGCGTTTTGGGTGCCGACTAGAGATATTGAGTAGACAGGATGCGTATGACCACCTGTTGAGGCACCTGTGAGGGGTGTCTTCTGCACCGGTAAGGGTGTTCTTGAGCGTGTATCCCAAAGTAGGACTTGCCCACTGTAAGAACCGCCAACGATGAGTGAGGGATGGAAGGGAGAGAATTTGGCGGTTAGGATATCGGATGTGCTGTGGAAGGTGTACTCGGGTCGTGAATGCAGATGCATATTCCATATTTGTAACAGGCCCGAAGGATCTTGAGGCGCAGACGGATTCTTGGTGTACGATGCTAGGAGGAGCTCTGGAAACTATGGCCTGTCAGATTAGATGCTTTCTCTGGTTGGGGATTTACTACCTTGGGCGAGAAGCACATATCACTTATCATCCGTTTCTTACTCCATCGCTCATCACAGAATTGTGCAACTTGTTTTATCCGCCTTCCTCTCTTGCCAGTCGAGCTTCCATACCCTTCGTCTTCATCCTCGTCAATTCCATCTGCGCCATCTAAAGCATAGTCGGCCAGCACATCGTAATCTTGATCCAAAGCCTTTTCTATAACCTTACTTGATCTCTCCACGAAGTCAAGAAACTCCTCCGACGCCGTCACCGCATTGGCTTCTTCGTCCGTCAAAGCTCGCGCAGGAAAGTTGGAAGGGCCAGTTGAGATTGTTCCATCCAAGCTGAGACCTCTTGCAGCCTTCAGTTCTTCCTCTATCTCCCTTCGTAGGTTCTGCCTAAGCTCCTCATCTCTTTCTCGTTCCCTTCGACTCAGTCGCTTCGAAGCTCTCGGCGAGCGTGGCGTAGGTGATTGATCTCCTTCGGAGTCCGAAAAGCCACCTGACAACCTTCGCTGCCTCTGAGGAGACCATGGCTCTGATGTCTGCACAGCCTTGCTGTATGTAGGTATTTCCACCTTGGCCTTTATAGGCCCAGGGGCTTGGTCATGGGTTGTCTTTACCGGAGCGGCCGTTAGTGTCTGCGTTGCTGCCGAAGCATAGTGTGCTGGAGGTCGACTGCCACTTGATGCTCGCTCATAAGTTTCAGCACCGACTCCTCCGGCGCCAAAAGTAGAGCTAGGCCGGCTTTTTCGACCAGCTGGAGAAGATGTGCCGGATGCTCTATCGCCTACCAATGTCTCAATGAAGCTGTCAAGTTCCTTTCGATCGGTTGTACGCGACGGAGTAGAAGATTTGCCCTGATATTCATGAGTTGGAGCTGTCAGATGTGGGAGATATACGGACAAGGTACCTCTGATGGATCTCCTAGGATTGACTCTCGTTTTCCAGACTCTTTATACCGCTGCTCACGCTCCTCACGCTGTCGACGGAGCTCCGCAAGCTTTGCCTTCTTGGCTGCAATCTCATCCCTGCGCTGCATCTTGAAGTTCCGAACTGTTAGGCTCTAGAACTTGGTCTCAGGTTCCCAAGATTTAGCAAGCGGATGGGCTTTTGTATTAGGACAGACGGCCGAGAGCAAGACAGAGGACAGACTCCCTATATATCATAGCTCAATCTGAATTACATTGGACGTGGAAAGAGTCAATTGAGATTCTTCCCACGCCTTCGTATACAATACATGAAGCTCCAGAGACGCGAATTGACTAACAAAACTTATGCATGCACAAAAACCAACGCTAACATTATGCGCTCAAGCTCCACCTCAAAACTTCCCAGCCAGCACACGAGCTCCCATTAACCATTGTGACAAGCTCACCACAAATCCCCCGCGGCCCATCCAACGGCTTTCCGCCCCTTCTTCCCGGCGATTAGCCTCCCTCGTTGCCATTTCACAACTTCCACCCCACTCCTCCCACCGCAATGGCTTCCCCCGGCGTAAATGTCCGTCCAGCACCCAATCCACCTTCCCAAACCCCTCAACCCTTTTCCCCCCTAATTCCCCTCTCCCAGCTAACAAACCCATCTTATCCAGGTCCTCCGCTGGTCCGCTCTCGGCGCCGGAATTTTCTACGGCATATACCGGCAATCGGTGCTCTCGGCGAAAACCAAGGTTCATGAGATAGATGCCGAATATGATCATCAGAGCAAGTTGATACAGAAGGCGAAGGCGGAGTGGATGAAGAGGAATATGCCAAAGGAGAGTAAGACTGAGGGCGGGGGAAGTAAGTGCTATTCTCTTTTACTTTTTGGGCGGAGGATATGGGTGGTTTGGAGAGGCTGGGAGGAGGGAGAGGAGAAAGAGAGTGTGTGCGGCTGCGGCTGGGGGCGCGGAGATGAGGATTGTGAGGGTGTTGTGAGTCATTGTCGACAAGAAAAGGAGATACAGACTGGACGAATAGATGGTTTGGTGCGCAAGGGGAGAAAGGAGATGGGGGTTCGGGGATGAGGGATAGCATGCATTCATAGGATTACGAGCCAGGGAAGATAAACGTGTTGCGCGAATGAATTGGCTAACTTTGTTTCTTTCTTCCTCGGAATAGTCATCACAGATCCCAACGACTCTCGATTTGACCTGGAAGCTTATCTAACGATGAAAATGGCGGACGAGGCGAAATAAACATGTGCGGGCGCAATAGCATCGGAAACATCTAAGATATCTGACGTTGGGCGGACACGAACGAGTTGGGAAGCAAAGTGTACATAAGAGTTGGCCAGTGTAACATCACCGTCATCATCATCATCATCACCTATAGAAATCCCATTACTGAGCGGACGGGCTAAAATGTGCTTGTTTTAAGTGGGAACATGGGAAAGTGGAAAGAATCTTATTTTTCAATCAGATAATATCATACACAACAGGCAAGACGAGGTCCCCACGCAGTCCCCATGACTCGCTAAATAGCACCGTGCCTTGCAGTACACTAAATGAGACTCCCCAAACAAGCGTGTTATCTAGCCGTCTTTTCCTGCTTCTCTGTAAACCGCAACGTAGGCTCGTTCCTACCTTCCCCCATCCCCTACAGCTATCCGCCCCTCTCCATGCTGCCGAGGTTGTGCGCGACTCTCTCTCTCCCTCTCCCGTTTATTTAGCAAAATGCAAATCGTACCCCAACCACTTCCTCGCATTAACCTGATCCGGATCCAACCCAGGCTTGCCATACGTCAACGGCAAGAAGAAATACCAACCCCCAACCACAAGCGTTAACACCACCCCCGCGGCTCCCCAGAGCGCAAGTTGACTCTGCGATTCCTTTGCTGGTAGGACGATTCTTTTTCCGCCTCTATCTTTAGTACCTTTGCTGCTTGGAGTTGATTTTGAGTGGCTTTGGGCTTGATTTTGTTGGTGAGCGACATTGTCTTCGAGACCGACGGGATCGAGATTGAAAATGAATTCTAGCAGGGCACCGGTTACTAGGGCAGAGGCGAGATGGGCGGGGAGGTAGTGGTGGAGGAAGAGTTGGCGGCCCATGAGGTAGAAGGGGAGGTAATGGGCGGCCCAGCAGAGGAAGAAGAAGCCGGTGCTGTTGTAGAGGCGAGAGCGGGTTCCTGTTCGTCAAAGGTTCAGTATGTCTTTGATGAGCATTTGGAATAGGAGAAGTAGGGAGTACTTACGCTCGTCCAGGCTATCGATACCGCGGCGTTGCGAAAGCTGGTCGGCGCCTATGATTCCGGCAAAGACGGCAAGGAGACTGCTTGCGAGCCACCAGCCGATTGGGTTACCTAAAAAGTAGATTTGCTGTCTTGTGTCGTTCTGTGTCCAGAAGCTGACACCGCGTAGTAAGAAAGGCCATTGAATCGGTTGACTGGCATAAGGATGGCTGCTCGTTAGGGCGTTATTATGGTAGAAGATGGCTCTCTGAAGCTCAATGTACTTCTTGAAGAATGGTAATGTCTTCACTTTCTTTTCCTCTTTGATGTTGCGAGGACTGTCTTTTGGTATTGATGGGACCTCCTCCACGTACCAGATGTTGCTGGACTGCTGGATGTTCTTGTTGCCATTGATTTCGGCTTGCTTATATGCCCAATCAGGGAGAGGTGTGGTATGGGTCCACATAGCTACTCGAGTTGGAGCATGAATCAGCTTGAAATGCCCGGAGACACTCTTAAGATGTTGCCCAGGCTTGCCATTCTCGATCCTAATTTCGAATAAAGTATCATTATAGCGTTCCCCATTCGCCTGGTCCAGGGCTACTGTGGTGAATTCCTGATTCGTGGGGTAGTACGGTGAGGCTACGTCGTGAGACAGGAGATAAGAATCAGTCACTAGATGTCGAAGCTTGACGAAATCTCCATTTTTCACTTGGTGGCCTGGCTCTTGGTTTTCCGGATCAACTATGTCTCCGGGCAGGATCTGCCAATAGTTGTTCGTGTCGTTGTAAGGGTATCCTGTAACCTGCTGGCCCTGGCTAGAGACTCGTCCATCATCATAGCGCAGCGGGTAACGATCTGGGTGACTGTGTAGATAAGTCTTTGTCTCCTTGTGTTTGATGGAGATAGAATCAAAATAGTCAACGCCGACGGATTGCGCACTCATCACGTTGTCGGCCAACGTTTCTTGAAATGCTGGTGTCATGAAGTCGTCTCCGGGTCCCGATCTAGTGAGAATGGAGAAGTGCACCTGGAACCAGAAAAGATAAATTATGAAAGGCACAACAATAAGACCAATGGCGCGTGCCGCAAAGTGCTTCCCAAACTCTGGCAGACTTAAAGCTCCTCCCTTCCTCTTAACGTCCAGCAGGTCCCAGAGGTCAATTGCCACCGCAGAGCCAATAGTGAAGAAGCTAAACACTCCCACGTATTTGGTTGAGATAACGCAGCTCAGAGCAACTCCAGTAAGCAACAGCCACTTCCACCACTTCTGTGAGAACGGCTCATGCCGCATCTTGTAGAATCTGACATAGCACAGTATACTCATGGACATGGCGTAGACCAAAGTTGCATCAAGAAGGATCAATCGAGTCTGGCCAATGTGGGCATTGTCGAACAGGACCAGTCCAGCCGCAACAACAGCAGCGGGCAAGCTATAGCCTGATTCCCACATAATCAAGAAAACAGTAGGTACCGTCAGAGCACCGAGGAGAGCAGGCATCGCACGGAAGGCAACGTATGGGACTTTGTTGGAGATGTAGGAGTCCCCGATGTTGTCGAAAAGGAAATGGCCATCGTAGCCGACGAACCAGCCCATCAGGGCGAAGAGGAGTTTACCGAAGGGAGGGTGGACATCGAAGAAGTACGTTCTTTGCAAGTAATATGAAGCAAACTATCAGGAAGTCATTCGTGTCAGCCAATGTCTTTAGTGGCCTACCCCTGAGGCTACGGATCGCAACCTGTGAATTTTTGGGGATGGCTGCAGCCTTTTATACCTTGCCAAAATGAACCTCATCGAAAACCACCTCATTCGGATGCCCAATGCCCCAAAATCGTGTTATGAAAGCCAACACCGTAATAATCGCCAGCGCAACTTTGTAGTCCCATTCTGATTTTACAGCCTCTGGCAGCTTGGTGTCTTTCAGTATGCCATTAAGGTCGCCAGCCTGACTTGAAGGAGGAGTAACGACTTTCTTGTCTTTCTGCCCTTGTCGTTGCCGCACTTGGGGGGAGGACATGGTGGGTTGTGCGGAGGGAGGTAAGGACCGACTCTGGTAGATTCTTTAGTTAGAGAGCTTGTGAGGGGACGCGAGGCGCTGTGTGATGTTTGGTGGGGTCGCTTACAGGAAGGGTAGATCATTCGATCGGGAAATTTGTTAGTATAGTCTTTAAGAGTAGAGAGTTTGATGTTATTCTATCCAGCGCGGCAGCTTGAGATATTCGTGGCATTTCCACGCCAAGTCTACAAAATTTAGAGGTTCTGCTCCTTCGCCGCAGCTGCGAAACCTAGCGCCTAAACTTAGGGCATGCTTCTAGGGCACCGTTTCACATTCCGGAGCAGGAGCCCCTTTCCCCTTGCTCTTTCCCCTTGTACTGCGTGGCCAGTTGAGCTTGAAAGTGAAGATGACATTCATAAGAGGCAACATCTCTTATGGGTGGACGAATTGTGATGACTTGATTTAATGGTTATAGAACGCATAAATGTCACGCCTCAGTGATGCTATCACGTGAACAACGATTTGGCATACTAGGTAAAGGTAGACTCGAAGTCCTATGATCAGGGTATCATAAATGCCAATCCTGCAAATGCGTCGATACTTCAACCCTTCAACAATTATCATCCGCGATCATGCTTAGTGTCTCCAGCTCGGTGCGAACCATTCGATCAAAATCGCTTCTCTCAATGCCACTGTTCCTCGAAAGTCGAAACAAGCTCTTGATGCTCGTACTTATATGCTGTTTGACAGCTACCTCCGCCACTGATTGAGACTGGGCGCACTGTTCTAGCTGCGTGATTGTGGTCGATCTCGGCCTCGAGGACGTTGCGGTGAAATGACTGGAACCCAGATCCGCTGCTTCGTTGCCATTTGCATTTGCATTCCCATTAGGCAACACCATGGGGCCTTGAATAGGAGCCCATTCTGGTTGTCGTACTTGCTGCATTGAAGGGCTTATCACATCGCCATTTAAAGTGGATTCCCCAATTGCCTCCCGGTTTTCCGACGGATCATCACAGTCCATTTCTGGCTGTACTTGAGCGTACCGTGCATAATGATCAGCTTCTGAAGTAGTCCTAGCATGTGTGTTCAAAGCCGTAGAAGGGCCAGGTGATTTGGCCGCGGGGGTCCTCCCGCCTGGGGTTTGATCATACTGAGCCCAATAGTCATCATCATCGTCACTCTGGTCCTCGACAGTAGTAGGTACGTTGTTGGTAGGCCGTTGTATCACTGTATTCTCTTCTCCATGCCGCAGGGCTTCATCCATCATTTTGTTCTGGAAACTTTCGTCTGCCTGCGCCATTGTAGGCCACCAGGTCTCCGAAGTCACGGTTTCGTCTCCTTCCAACGGCCGAACTTCTGATGCATGCCATCCATCACCACCGCCTTCCGGGTCCCCTACACACCATAGATAGATTATAATCAAAGCCATGTCTGTAACCACAATCTTCGCTTGCAGGGTTTCTTCATCGAGTCGTCGGTAAAGAATATTTGCCACCTCCCCAAAATCTATCTCTCCAGAGACCGGATGTAACTCAAATGCATCACTCTCGGAGACAACGTCCACAAGCTTCTGCGCGGGTCCTGATTCCCAACATAGTAATGGCAACCAGGAATCTGTTGGTGATGATGCACTCGCAGCGAGGAGTTGCACACGTTGTCGAAGAATAGGTGTCAGTAAGGGAAGTAATGCCGGCGGTGGGCGAGGAGAGACGAATGATGTTGGGAGACAAGCGAGCAGTGGTGGCAGGAGACCTTTGTAGTCAGGCGGAGGGATGTATTGTACCATGGTGAGGAGGCAGTCCGGCAGTGGGTGGAGAGGGGGAGAGAGAGCTGGAACTGAAGGCTTTTTGCATGTAAGAAGATCTCATCAATGTAGGGTCAGCCGGGGCGGATGTGGTGCAGTCAGTTAGAGAGTAATGTTCCGTTGTGAGAAATGGCCGTTATTTTAAGGAGTCAGGTGGAGAGGGTCGCTTCGACCTTTGGTACCGGTCGACTCCCTTCATCCGAGGCAACGCAACTGACCCATAATCATATTTATGGGGCATGCTTGGTCACCATGCAGCGGAATGATGCCAGACAGGTGACTTTCAACCCTCGGGGAAATTTATTCCTGCTAGCATGCGTCTGCGGGGACTCGTTGTTCACAATTCGCTATGGTAGACCTATTACCTCTTCAGACCGCCTTTAATTGAGCATGATTTGCAGCAGGTTGCGCCTCTCGGGATCGGCCGCGGCTACCTCACAATGGGTATACAAGTCAGTGGTATATTACAGGACCCTCAGTGGTATACCACCTCAATTTTCTACTAAGGCGCTAGCCATTAGCGCCGTTCCACCTATAGGGCCCTAAAAGTAATGCCTAGAAAATCTACTATTCTAACTTAGCTCTAGGGATCCTATTCTAGGACCCTAAGGGCCAGTTTAAATTCTCCTATAATCAAAAGTAATTATTTAGTACTTAAGAAGTACTGAATAAGTACTATCTTAGTATTGAGGGTATACTTATACTAGGGTAGTACTTATGCAGTACTAGAGCTTTAGTGCGGCGCTAATAGCTAGCGCCGCATCGGAAAATTGAGGTGGTATACCACTGAGGGTCCTGTAATATACCACTGACTTGTATACTCCTCACAATAGTCCTAGTCAAAGAGTCCCTCAAGCAAGCCTCAAAGGTCACCTTAATGCTCGGTGAGTTCATTGTACGTCCCATTGCTGCACTGCTTCTATAGAGGCATGCCTTAGATGCTCAATGTGCTCCTTATTGACCTATCCATTAAGCCTGACTCCTGGCCTTCTATCTCTGAACGCAGTCCACAATTTTCGTCCTCCTACAACGGGGTCACAGGCTCAATATCAGAGCGTGCACAATCTCGAGGGGTCCTTTGTAGGTGCTCAATCCCTGCGCCATCTGAGGTAGAGCAATTTTGAGGAGGTGGCAAGATGGTATGCTTGAAGGCCGATCTTAATTTATGCCCTATTCCTGACTTCTCTCTCGTAGTTGTGATCTGCAAGATAATGCCATCATTATCAGTGTATCCATTTCTAGCTTGAGCCATTCAGATCGTAGACCATGCTAAGCTCCCCGGCTACACTTGCTGTAGGTTTACAGCGTCTTTGTGTGTCTTGTGCCTGTCGATTTTACCCTGATCGGACTATGCATCGCCTCCATCTCTGTATAAATGGAGATGTTCATTCTCCTGTGCCTTGTCAAATTGTTGCGTCCGGTACCATCTTCTTTACTGGGGGGGGGATCTAAAAAGCATATCATATCGCCTGCACCAAACGCAAACGAGCTTTGCATGTACCAAGCCACTCATTGCTTTGCATCTGCCCCTAATTTCATTTCGTGTCCCGAATGTCGCCAGCCTTAAAAGTCTCGCATCAGAGCTGCTGTTCGTGCGGGCATACTGGCGTTGTCGTCTGCTCAGGAGAGGGATGCGGACAATATTCTCTGAGCGGGCCAGAAGTAACAATTGCCAGCGACGGCCGCGCCGGGCAGTCAAAGGTCGATTCCTCAACAGACATGAAGCAATTGATTGTACGAGTGTGATACACTCGTGATTACCATTGATCAGCTTGAGCCGAAAACTCGAGGTAATTCGACTTTGCTTTGCTTTGTTGCAGCCTAAAAACAGTTGTCTTCACAACTGAGGGTACTGTGTCTTCGAGTTTAAAGTGTTGCGATGATGGTAATGGCTTTTGTTGCTGGTAATGAGGATTGGTACGGTATGTTACATCTTCAAAAGGGTGGTCCAGTAAAGCTTCCGTTCCTATGGCGACACAACGAGCCAACAAGGTATGAGTAATGTCGCCCAGGGCCGTGAAGGTCTAGTATCCATCCAGTTCCTTTCGGTCAGTGCCTCTAGGCACCCCTGGAATCGTGAAACGGAGGCTATGTTGCGACCTCTTCTCCTGAACCCGATATCCCTGGTCTATGATCACGTCTGTTAGCTGGTATGCAGAATCCGTCACATCTTGCAAAAAGTCTGTCAGTTGTGAACGTTGTCCACGTAGGTGGCCCACCTCATGCTTCTGCAGAGGTTTCATCGAGTTTTTCGTTCAGACTCGAGTCTTGGGGGTCAGAGGCCCGATCTGGAAGTTGCGGCTGGTTGGTGGTGGGCTCAAAGGCTGGTGCATGAGCGCCATCAGCGAAAAGCTAAGGCTCACGGGTCCCAATTCAAGCGGGTAGCCTTGTCGGAGGGATTCAATTTCGCATCTAGTACGCCCACAGAAGGACATGGTGCGGACTGAAAAATCCATGGCGTCAATCAGCACAAATCAAATTAATGGCAATCGCATGGCATACTTCTGCTCGTTGTTTTCATCCTGCGGGCTGGTCCTTCTGTATGGCCCTGTCAACAGATGTATGTTGCTTCAGTCTTGATCCGTCAGGGAAATGCTGTAGAGATCTGATTGAGAATTCCGTCCTGAGACTAGTACTTGCGAGCCGTTAAGAGTTGACGCAATTTGTGCATTTTTGCTGGGGGTCTCGAGTGTCGTTGCCTTCCACAAACAGCTGGTACGAGCCTTCAACTGCATCCTCTGGATTCTCGTGAAGTATGGCTTCGGATTCCGATTGCCAAGTCTGTTACTATGTGGTCTAATATATTAATGAAGTGCTGGTGAGAATCTGAGGGTGCTCGAGAAAGAGTTGTGACAGATGGCCAGTAATTCAATCTCGCAGAAACGGACCGTTCCGGTGTCACTCAAGCTTGCCACATTAGCCTTGTCACCGGACGAGCGTCTTTCACCCTAGTTCCTTTCTTCCTTTGCGGTATAATGTCTAATATTGTCAGCTCTGATGATGGCTTTGATCTCAAGCTCTTTGTCTGTTCAAGGACGTGGATAGTTCGCTTTTCTGAGAATCTTTCAGCCCCTTTGTTGGCCGACCCTGTGCCCGAACCATCCGTCTCCATAAGCTCGTGGAGTCAGACTCGGGTACAGGTCTGCAGGGAGAGCGCTACACAACTATCATTAGGTGTAGCATTTGATGGTCCAGGCAGAAGAGCATGTGCGATGACTATTCCGAGTCTAAGGACTTTGTTTATGACCTATGCTCGGCGAGAGATCTACGGCATGCCCTCGGGTTTCCGCCGAAGCATGCTAGACACATTCTCCTTAGTGGATGGTTCCCTACTGTCCCTGGAATATTGTCGCTACCAAAGGACAGCGAGGATTCTAACGCCGAGTACTGTCGAGACTCTTTCCTGGGGGAACTTCGAAGTCTCCCTGGGCAGCGGATGTGTTCATGAAGGCGACCAAGCTTCTTCACAAGAGCATGAACGTCATCGTAACACCTTAGGGTCTCATCTCGGCAACCGCATTTCCAATTACCAGGAAAATTCTGCGTTACTCTCAGATACCCACATTTCGACCAACATACTTCCTCTCGAACACCGAAGTATCATCACTTGCCAAGTTATCATATCACTTTCCATACCAAGACAGACTCCCTTTCGAGAAGGGAAGCACCGCGTATTACACATCTACAACTCCAACAGCCTGATCTAAGCTTCAGCTAGATCCTGCGTTGAATATCAAAATCTTATCAGTGTCGTTACTTCCCTCCAAAATGCCCAAAGCCTCGAAAAAAGCCAGGGCACGACATCCGGGCAACCCTTGGTCCCAGGAAGAAGTGGTCTTAGCGGTATTCCTTAGAAGTCGAAGGCTCAAAGACCGACAAATCGTCACCGTTCTGAACGGACGATATGCTCCTAAAGTGAGACATCTAGGAGCATTACGAACTAGACTGAAAGTCGTTCGAGACAAAGAGAGTGAGGCAGGTCGCATAGACCTGACATATGACAGGTATTTCACCTACGGCCCAAATGTAGACCGATGGATTGTCACTCAAATTGACGACGCCCACGCGCGGTCGGAGTTGTTCACATTTACAGAGCACGAGCTTGCAGTCATGGAGACGGTAAGTCAACATAAAAATTGAAGCTTGTGCACATATACTAAATTCTTTACAACAGACCCGCGGTCAACTAGCCTTAAACTCCCTGCTTGTTCCCGGCCCCGGTCAGATGCCTACTAATCAAGAGACAGGCAGAAGAGAAGAGTCTCTGCCCGCGATCGGTAATCGTCAGATGTCTGCCGATCAAGAGAGAGGCAGGAAGGATGAGTCTCTGCCCGTGGTCGGTCCTAGTCAGATGTCTGCCGATCAAGAGAGAGGCGGAAGAGAAGAGTCTTTGTCTGCAGTTAGTCCTCGTCAGATACTTGCCAATCAAGAGATAGGCAGTAGAGAAGACTCTCTGCCTGCGGTCGGTCCCAGCCAAGTGCTGGATCAGAGGACTGGGCAGGCAATGACCCGACAAAGTCAGATGACCAATTTTCCAACCCTGAATCCCAACGAGCGACCGGACCAGTCTGTATGGCCGGTCTGGGATGCTACTCTAGAGGCACTGTTCCCTGGCTTGGGCCCGCCCGCGACCCAAGGAGAGTCTTCTCTGACGATGCAGTCTGGAGCTGGTGATGAAAGAGCCCAAGATCCCTACTACGAGAGTCAAGAGTTCGAGGAATGGTATGATCCGGAGGGAGAAGAAGGTGAAGATGAAGACGAGGAAAATGAAGTCGATGAAGATGACGATGACGATGACGCTGAATATCGCTTCCAAAGAGACGAAAACGATAATTGCTGGTATGATGAGGATCAAGAGGAGGAAGATGTGTAGGGAGGGATGGGCAACAATCTGCAGAAATGGGCAATTGAACGTCCAGTACACTCAGACGAGACAGCCCCGCTACCCAGCAGGAACCCAGCAGACCTTCCAATCACATCGAAACTACCTCTCTCCGTCTGGCCCCAGATTTCGCCATCACAGGCTAAGCCAATACCGCAGCGTCAAGACTCAACTACTCTTACTTTCAAAACTCTCAAATATATCGCTCGTGCCACATGCCACATTCGCGCCAAAGTTTAACCCGAGGCTTCGAGCATTCGGAACCGCTTCCACAATCCAATCTTTTCTCAAGCTGTTACGAAGGTTCGCACTGGGCTTGAACTTCTCTAATATTGTTTCTCTTTTCCTGGCTTGGTCTTTGATACTCTAATACCTACCTCGCCTTGTCTACCATTGGAGATTATTAGTTCTCCGGCATGTAACTTCACAACATCCCATCTGCCCCAAGGCTCATTTTTTGTCGAGTCTGAAGTAGGTGACCGAGCAAACGTGGAAACTTCAAAGCATCGGATCTCTAGTTTTGGCATGTTACGCAAAAGAAAAAGTGTCATCCTAGAAGCATCGCTTTGAAATGCGCAACATGAGATGGCGAGCGCTCAAGGGGAGTTGCAGGAGTTAGGTAGCAAGAGCTGCGTTCTCGACCCAATGAAAGCATTGATACGTTTCATAGCCTACTAAGGCCTCAGAGGGGCTACTGGCATGGAATTGTCATGGTTCTTCTTAGTCAATTCATAGAGTGTTTTCATTTTGGGACAAGGCATATGGTACAAGCAGGCGTACTTCAATATATGTTGGTCGATAAAGACACACCCTGTAGATTTAGTACTAGGAAAGTGCACCTGCCAAAATGCTGGGAATGCTCACTGATGGCTAGATGACGGCACTTTAGGGCTACATGTTTGCAGCAATAGCACAAGCATCTCGAGATGCATCATAGAGCTTCTCAAAGAGCTACTAGGCAGAAAGTAGCCGACTAATATTAGTACACCGTCCTCAACCACAAAGCTTCCCTTTAAAGGAGCTCCCCTGACCTCTCCACCATGGTCTTCATCTCCATATGCACCGCGCTCTACGACTATACCCCTCAGAGCGATAATGAGCTTGCCATACAGGAAGGGGAGCTGATATACGTACTTGAGAAAAGTACCGAGGATGACTGGTGGAAGGCGAAGAAGCGGGCCCCGAGCGAGGATGATGAGGAGCCTGTTGGCCTGATTCCTTGCAACTACATTGAAGAGGTTAGTCTTTGGCTTCCACAACGGAGGATGTCTGCTGGAGCTATAACCTACTTCTTATTCGACACGTTAGTTGGTGGCGAATAGCAATAGTGCTGACTGTAGCCCCTCGTAGGCTGAACCCACGAAGCATGCCAAAGCACTCTATGACTATAGCCGCCAGACAGATGAGGAGCTCTCCTTCTCGGAAGATGCAATACTTGAAGTCTACGATGACACGTCCGACCCGGAGTGGACGTTGGTGGGACTTGACGGCGAGTTTGGCTTTGCGCCTGCGAACTACATCGAGGTTACAGGTAAAGCCGAGCAGAAGTCCCCATCGCCAGCAATGTCACCACAGACTTCCGGAAGAGATGTGGAGCCTGAACAGCCTTCAGGTCCTATTTCGCCAGTCTCGCCAGTCTCGCCAGCCCGTGCTGGACCCGCAGCTGCAATCGCCGGGATCATGCACCAGAAGTCCCTCTCAGCAGATTCAGCACCGGCTAGTAGTGCAAGCCTACCACCTCGAAGACCACAATTTACGCCAGAAGACTCGGAAGAGGACACGGCAGCACCGTCCCTTCCTCAACGGCCGCCTTCTCAACAGCTCTCTCCTCCGACGCAATACACGACAGCTCGAAGTCCCGAATCTCCAGGAGTAGCCGCTTCGCCACCTTACAATCGAGCCGTGTCTCAAAACTACGACGAAGATCGACCGCAGGGCAATAGTGGAGGGTTCCACCTCTACAATGTTAACGAGATTGTTTCTGCTATGGGTAGAAACAACAAGCTTCCCACAATACTTGGTCTCAACGTAGCTACTGGGGTCATCATGATTGCGCCGGAAAAGTCTCGAGATGGGCCGCAGCAAGAATGGACCGCGGAGAAGCTTACCCATTATTCAATAGAAGGCAAACATGTCTTCATGGAGCTAGTGAGACCAAGCAAGAGCATAGACTTTCATGCGGGTGCGAAGGATACAGCACAAGAGATTACGGCGGCTCTTGGTGACATAGCAGGCGCTTCAAGGGGCGAAGGTCTACGAGAAGTAATAGAAGCAGCGTCTGGAGGACCCGGGCGAAAGAAGGGCAAAGTTCTATACGACTTTATGGCGCAAGGTGATGATGAAGTGACTGTCGCCGCTGATGATGAAGTTGTTATTATCGACGATACGAAGAGCGAGGAATGGTGGATGGTAAAGCGATTGAAGAACGGAAAGGAGGGGGTGGTACCCAGCAGCTACGTCGAAATCACAGGTTTTGTACCTCCTCCTCGATCCAGCTCGGGCCTCAATGCCGCGAAGTCGATAGTGGAACAAAACAGATTAGAGGAAGAAAGACTGGCCAAGGAAGCTGCAAAAGGCTCGAAGGGGCAGAATGGAGGTGATACAAAGGGCTCTGAGGTAGGCCCAGGCTTGAAGCTCCCCGAAAGGGGTAGTAGTATAGCTCGTGGGGACTATAGTAACCATACGTCACAGCGAAGCAAAAAGGACAGCAAGCATGGAAGATCATCTTCGACTTCCAAATCAAGTGAGTAAATTCTATTATTTTACGACACATCTGCTCATGATTGAAACAGAACCGAACATGTCAAAAACGAGAACGTGGACGGATCGATCTGGATCTTTCAAGGTTGAAGCGGAGTTTATTGGGTTGAAAGACGGCAAGATCCACCTTCACAAGCTCAATGGTGTCAAGATCGCGGTTCCTGTGAGCAAAATGGCAGTCGAGGACCTGGAGTTTGTTGAGAAGATCACTGGTCAATCTCTTGATGACGAGAAACCTCTGTCCGAGATCCGCCGAAGGAGTACACAATCAGTGAAAGAAAGTGACCGAAGGAAAGTGCAGGCAGCTCCAGTGTCAAGGTCAGGAGCCACGATCGAGCAGGCTAAACCACCCAAGCCTGAAGGTCCGGAGTATGACTGGTTTGACTTCTTCCTCAAAGCTGGAGTCAGCCCTTATCAATGCGAGAGATATGCATTCAATTTTTCAAAAGATTCGATGGATGAGAACGTGCTTGCAGATATTACAGCCCCAGTGTTACGGACCTTGGGCCTCAAAGAAGGCGATATACTACGAGTGATGAAATACCTGGATACCAAGTTTGGTCGCACAGGTAGGTTGAAAAAGACTCTCCTCCAAATCGTTGATGGTGCCAAAGCTGATATGAGGGAAGGTGCAACATCTCCAGATAACGTGGGAGGTAGTCTGTTTTCTGGACCAGGGGCGCTCTGAGGAACAACACCCGCAAAGGTCGTCCTGCGCCTGCAGTGCAAAGTGACGATGTGGTCGACGCCAATATGTTGAAGCTGAAAGATGCAAATGATGAGAAGGCCAAAGAGCGAACAGAGACACTTTTGGCCCAGGCGCCTGCTCCGCCTAAGAAAGATGCTAATGGCTTTGACGATAACGCATGGGATATCAAGCCTTCAAAACAACCGCTGCAGCAACCATCACAGAAGCCGGCAGAGGCTCCACCGGCAACGAGCATTGCACCTCCTCAGCAGACGTTAAGTGGCTCACTGCTCGATCTCTCGCTTTTATCGCCGCCACTTCAGCCTACGCCAGTGCAGAATACATCCGCTCAGCAGCCTCAGCAGGTGCAGAATCTACAATCACCACCACCTGCTCCCACACAACAAGCAATGCAGCAGCAGTCCGTGCAACAGCAGCCTACGGGAGCCAATCCGTCATTCTTTTCGCAGCTGGGATCCCAACCTACAGGTGCCCAATTTCCACAGCAGAATCCCCCACAACAGTCTTTTGGCATTCAACAACAGAATCAACAGAGTCAACAGACATTCCAAAATCAGCTACAACCACAACAGACTGCAGCCCCAAGGCAACGGCCTCAAGCCCCTCAACAAACTCAATCAGGTCCGTTGTTGCCACCACCGCCGGCTCGACCATTATCAGCACCACAGACCCAACCACAAAATAGCAACTTCGGCCCACCTCCTTTGCAGCCTCAATTAACGGGGTACCAACCACAAACCCATTTACAACCTCAGATTGCGGTCCCCGGTCAAAGTCTCAATGATCTGAATCAACAGAGGCTACAACAACAACAACTCGGACAGCAGCAGCAATTTCAGCAGCAGCAGTTCGGGCAGCAATTACTACCCCAGCCAACTGGCTTTGGGCAACCATTGCAACAACAGCCGACTGGTTTCGCACAGCCCAACCAACCCTTTACTCAGTTCAATAATGGAATAGTCCCCCAGCAGACAGGCTTCGGGCAAAAATTCCCACAACAGCCAGGGTTGCAGAATTTGCAAAATCCATATGTGAATGGCCAGCAGGCTGGGAGTCCCTTTGCCGATCCTCGGATACAGCAGCAAACGGGGGGCTTTCAACCTCTACAACCGCAGAACACTGGCTACCAACCCCAATTTCAGCCATCGATGCAGCCACAGCAAACTGGAATCAATTCTGTCCTACCACCAGCATTGCAGCCGCAGCAGACGGGAGCCAATGGGTACTCTAGGCCTAGCTTTGGTCAACCGCCTCCGCCTATGCCACCGATGCCGCCCATGCCTCAACAGCAACCAGCTGCTGCACCCTTACTGCCTCAAAAGACTGGCCCTGCCCCTCCAGTGCGATTTGGAACTACACCGAACAAGTTAGTACCTCAGAAGACGGGTCGTGCAAACCTTGCGGCAGCTAGTAAGTAGAGTCTTCTTTCCACCGTTTATGCAAGGACTCACTCGTATATATAGCGCCTTCGAACCCATTTGGCTTCTAGAATATGGTCGTAATATTCTCCTTTGATGGTTTCAGGCAATTGGAAGGTTTGCATCGTTGGACTAATGCAGGGAACTAGGTAATCCAGCATATGTAAATAGTACCAGCATGATTTGTGTAATAATTGGCATCATTGGGAGCAATAGGTCTATATAGCACAGTCTTCAAGGCTCTCGGCTTTGGTTCAATAGAGTATTCGTAGGGCGATATTCTGGTGTGCTGTTAGAAGACAATCTGCCAGCACTTCTGCCGAGAATATCTGCCGAGGCTCATCTGCTTTGAGATGCTTGGAGATCCTTACAGCTTTGTTTGTAATCAAGGACAAAGACTTTGATTTCTTCCACCAATACGGTCAATGTGTATCTACTCATGAGTGAATGCCTACGGTCATCAGTGACTAACCATCTCTAAGCATTGCGGAATCTGCTCAGTATTTACATCTCCAACTCTCCTCTTTCCCTGACCTTTGTCCATGAACAGAAGCTTCTAGCATTGCTTCATTCTATCTCCATTCCTATAAATCTCCTTCATCTGTCATGATTCCATGAAGTTGCTTCTCTCATCTTCAATCATCTGTGCAGCAGCGATCTTGATCTATACTACTCCGTTACAGTCCCAGATCACCAACTTACTCCATCAACTCCAAATCCCATTGACAAACCTCTTTCCAGCAGTACATAACACCTCGAACTCTCCAGCACCTAGACCCACGACTTCATTCTTCGGTCTGCCACTTATACCACCTACGTTCTTCGCTCCGAACAAGCCCGCCAACATGAGTGTTCCACGTGGAATTCGGCAGGCGTTCCTTGCCATTGAGCAATCAGAAGGTGCTGGTGCGAGAGTACGAAGATCAATTGGCACACCAAAGCTACGGAACTTTTCGCCCTTCCTCATGCTTGACCACTTCACCATCTCCCCAGGCGCTGGCTTCCCAGATCACCCCCACCGGGGGCAAGAGACAATTACATACCTTCTCAAGGGTGCTGTAGATCACGAGGACTTTGCAGGCAATAAGGGCACGATTGAAACAGGCGACTTGCAATTCATGACCGCAGGTCGGGGTATAATGCACGCAGAAATGCCACGGCAAAATCCAGACGGGAGCGCCAATGTGGGAATGCAATTATGGGTAGATCTACCCGAAAAGCTGAAGAAATGCGAACCGCGATACAGAGATCTGAGAGCTGCTGAGATACCCACTATCCACGTCGACGACGGAAAGGTCACCGTCAAAATCATCAGCGGCCAAAGCCACGGCACAGACAGCGTCCAGGAACTCGCCTACACCCCTGTCTGGATCTTCGACATGACAATAAAACCTGGTGGCAAAATTACTCAACCCCTCCCTACCGGCTGGAACGCCTTCGCCTATACCCTCAAAGGCTCAACTGCCTTCGGAGTGGGCAAGGAGCAAACTACGGTCGGACCATATCATAATGTCGTCTTTGAACAGAAAGGCGATTCCGTGAGCGCGGAGGTGTCGAAGGACGCGAAAGAGGATGGACAATGTATATTGGTAGCGGGATTGCCACTGGATCAGAAGGTGGTGCAGTATGGACCTTTTGTGTTAAATTCACAGGAAGAGGTTTATCAGGCTATGCTTGATTATCAGGGTCATGCGAATGGGTTTGAGAGAGCGAAGGGGTGGCAGAGCGAGATTGGGAAGAGTATGGTGCATTAGCGGAGGGATTTTCATATGGCTTAATGATTGCATGTCTGCGGTTGTTGTGAGGGAAACCGGGGTTATAGGTTTGGGTTTTAGGCTTGTAGATAGATGTTAGAGACTTGGAAGTTGAAGATATTCCTTCTACACCCAAGAACGACTGTTTCCGCAGCCCTTGCTTCTGTGTCGTTTCTATTTGACCATGGCCTCAATACTTTGAAGGCTCCCAAAAATAACGCCATATGCTCCTCACATCTTTATTGAACCCTCTACCCCTTCCTCACCGCTAATGCACAAGCACAACCGGCTTCCCCTTCTCCCACCCCTCCAAAGTCTCCCTAATATTCTCCCAATACCTCAACCTCACCACCTCCCTCTTCGCGCCCTCAATATTATCCTCCCCAAAACACCTCTCCAACACCCCCTCACTCTCCCTAATCAGCCCCTGATTCACCGTTTTCAACCCCTCCAACTCATCCTCCTTCTCCGCCCTCTCAATCGCCTCCCGTATTTCCAACACCTCCATCAATAACTCCGTATCATCTACCTTGGCGGTTTCATCTTCTGCAACGTCGATCCCCCGTAGGCTGAGGAGGTATTGTGCGCGTTTGAGGGGCGAGAGCAGGGTGCTGTAGGCGGAATTTATCAGGGCGGAGGTTCCTTCTGCGCGGGATTTGTTGGCGCCGGTATGGCGATCTGGGTGGGCGAGGGCTTGGAGCTGTAAGAATTCTTTGCGGAGTGCGCGGGTGTCAATCATGAAAGAGCCTCTAGGAGGGGGGCCGGAGGCAAGCGTCTTTGGGAAGAGGTCGTAGTATATTGGGGTGGATGGTCTTTGCGGGGGTGGCTTAGAGGGGTCAGATTCGGTGGAAGCGTAGCGACGAGGGAGGTAGCTGGAATGATGGAGAGGTCTGGAGCGCTTGGAGGCTTGGAGAGGTAGGTGGTGGACATGACGTTGTGCGGTGGATGTGAGGGTTATATAGCGTTGAAAGGCGGAGAAGAAGCGATTGCTGTTGCTGAATGTAGGGTGTTTGGACATTTTAACAATTTAGAGCTCTAATAGAAGATACATAAGGGATCTTGTGCGCTGTCTGAATGTGTAGGAGTAGGTGATGAGGGCAAGAAATCGCAACAACTCTAGCCTCGGCTCAGCCCTATCAAAGGACTATCAAACACTTGATGCCACCTTCACCTTCCAACATTGTTTCTTTCTGCAATGCAAGAGGACAATGAAGCGTCGGATAATATGGCTGGCCGCTGCCAGTATAACATATGGTAGCCCGCACGTCTTTAGCGTTGGTGATGATTTGCTTGCTTATCCACAAGTGAGTTGTCCAAGGCTACGAGACCGATGTGTTTACTAATGATCGTAGTACGAAGTCATCTTCTCAGACAGCTTCATCTTAGATAAAGAGGCCGAGTCGCGTCTAGCTCTCGCAGCTTCTCGCTCCGCCACATCCACCCAAACCATCTCTACCCCTTCTGAAGATGCCTCCAACTCCCCTACTCCAGCCGCCGAGCTCTCCCAACGGCGGCAGCATCCCGACTCCTCTGACCTTCCTACCGATACCGACTTCCCAACCGATTCCTACGAACGCATGGTCCTAAATTCCAAACCCTACCTCTGTACAATTCCCCAAGTCTCTCCCCCATCTAAAAACACCACCACCCACGCCCGTGCCGCTGCCGAAGAAACCGCCGAACTGGCCGCCGCCACCGACCGCGGCTACGACCTCCTCAAGTCTATGTCTGGAAGCTGTCTCTACTTCATCTCCGGCTGGTGGTCCTACAGCTTCTGCTACAACAACCACGTCAAACAATTCCACCAACTACCGCCGGGGAAGGGGACGCCTATTTTCCCGCCGGTGGAGGATCCCGCTACCCCGAGTTATGTGCTGGGGAAGTTTGGCGAGGTGAGGAATAAATTCGCTATCGATGGCGCTGGGGGAGGTGCGGATAGGGAGGCGGGACTGCCGCCGGAGCAGGGGGAGGAAGGGCGCACGACTGAGATTCAGGCCAAGGGGACGAGCTCGACGAGGTATCTGAGTCAGAAATTGAGTGGTGGCACGACGTGCGATTTGACGGGAAGCCCGAGACGGGTGGAGATACAATTCCATTGTCATCCGCAGGGCGCAGATCGGATTGGTTTGATTAAGGAGGTCAGCACGTGTAGTTATTTGATGATAATTCATACGCCGAGGCTGTGTGATGATGTGGCATTTTTACCGCCGAGGGCGGAGAGGGCGGCGGGGATTACGTGTCGGGAAGTTGTGAGGGAAGAGGAGGTTGAGGAGTGGGAGAGGAGGAAGAGGGGAGAGGCGGAGAGGAAATTCGTTGGTGATGGGGGGAAGGAGAATCTGAAGGGAAGGCCAGTTGTTGCGGGCATTGAAGTTGGGGGAATGAAGCTCGTCGGTAAAGATGGGAAACGATTGGAAACTCCGCAAAACGTGCAGCCGGGTAGCGGCCAGGGCCAGGGCGGGGATGACGATGGGGCCAATGCGGTTACGCTCGTTACGCAGGAGGCCAGGGAGAAAGGGGGAAGAATGAAGAGGATGAGTGATAGGGAGTTGAAGAAGATGGGACTGGATCCGGTGGTGGTGGAGGCGGCGAGGAGGGAGTTGGAAGAACTGGCGGGGGAAAGGGGTGGAGGTTGGAGGTTTTTGAGACTGAGAGGGGGAGGGAGCTGAGGGGGGTGGTGGATAGTGATGAGGAGGAGGGTGGGGATGGGGATGGAGCGGACGCGGAGGAGGGCTATGATGAAGGGGAGGGAAGTCAGGAGGAGTATAAGGATGAATTGTAGGATAGGAACTTTTGAGGACATGTATATTGACATACGTCATCTTTGGTTGCATTGGTGTCGAAGGCGTGGACTTCAAGAAGGTTTTTGTGGTTCATTATTTCGTAGTCTGTGGGAGTTTGGAAGAGAGATGTGAATACAACCGAAAAGGGTGCGTTCTCCCGTTATCCTCTTCCATGGAGTACTTGCTGGACCTATGAGACCTCCTGGCAAGTTGTTTGAATGGGAAGCTGGAAAGGTGAATAAGGAAGGCGCGCATATATCACTGGGAGTATTGCCTGAGTCAGATAGAATATGCTTCTGATTCCCTTGTGCAACGCGCAATCGAGATGATCTCAACAGTGACATACAAAACGAGGATATAACCCGGAACTGCAAATACAATCATTGTAACTCGTAGAATTCTTCGTATTCATCTTAAAGGTTCTATCCGGGTATCGTAACGCCTTCTATGCATTCAGCAATCAAACCAGACCCGAGAACGCCGAGTATGCAAATGCTCTGCTGCGCTTCTTCTTCTTCTTCTTCTTCTTTTGCCAAACAGCTCAAATCATACAAGTAGCACCGCATTCAAGCAGCCATCCATTTCGGGGTTATTTGTCTGTGGCCAAGGGTGTCAGCCTTTGGCGTGAGGCGAACGCTGGGGTGAAATGAACTCACAACTTGCGCCCATCGACCCCAGACCACTTTTCCACCCGCTGTCACCATGCCCAGCTCGCTCACATTGACTTCGATGATTGTTCCTTTCGTGAGCACGCCTAGTTGGGTGTACATTGGATTTTGGGGGTTCTATAACAGCGACGGTCAGGATTTCAAGTCTTTGTATTGCGTTAGAAGCGGGGTCATGGACATACCTTCTTCACGGATATGATGGGCAATTGTACAGTGACTTTCAATTCTGGATGCGTGACATGTGCCTTTTTGTACCGTAATCCCATCGGACGTATAAATCGCTCGTATTTGACGGGTCGACGGGTGAAGTCTGGTCCAACTAGAGAATGGCACGTCAGTATATGCTCCGGCCCCTCGTGTTGGGGTGGGGGGTAGAGGAAGCATACCAAATGTCGGTTTTGTAATCATCCTCTTCCACCCTTTCTTCGCTGTCTTCTTGCCTGTCTTGACAACTTTGAACATCTCCTCCTCGCTTATACCTTTCACCTTCGGCAGCGGGACGCTGAACTTTGCTGCCTGTGAGGCCTATCAGCCACCGCATATCTCTCCCTCTCAGCAGTAACTAGTCCTACCTTCTCATTCCTCTTATTCTTTATTGCACTACTCAATGCTTTTGCGTTCGTCGGCTGACTCCTGTCAAGTAGGTATTGTGGCAGAGGGGTCGAGCTTGGCTCAGAGGGGCCACTAGATTTGACATTCGATTCCTCCGTCTGCCGTATCCGCTTCTTCATCTGTATCTTCTCATGGTGACGCTTCTTTTGGTATCTGCTCCTTCGTTAGCATATTGTCCCCTTTCCCAATCGATGGCTAAGATTATGCCAGGTGGATTACAATTTCGCTCGCAGGCCCGTCAGGTGCTGGCTATCTTTGCTGACTTTGTGGGATTCGCGGGCCGTGCGCTTTCGAACTCGCTCTTCATAGTCGAGCCGTCGGCCATGTTGCTTTTGAAAGCGCTCGATGTACTCGTTTTGAGGCATGGTGGGTGGAGAGAAATGCTGCAGCAGGAGAGCAAGCACACATTTGATTTTGCGGCGAATTTGGAGAAGCGGGCGTTGTAAATCTTGGCGTAGGTTAGAGCTAGCGTCATCTGTAGGGCTGAGCCTGAATTTGAAGTTCGTGGGATTCCTTGAGCATGGAGGATTGCACAAGACATTTTCAGACCATATAGAACGCAAAAATCAGTCTCGAAAATCCAGATTGGTGAATAGAAGTCTTCAAACAGGGTGGGGGCTTCCAATTCCCCGGAGTCGAACACACTCGGCTCGCTATTCCATACTACATCTCCTGATCAAATACGTGTGAGACAATCGGAAAATTGCGAGCTCGAAAGAGGAGTCTGTGCTAACAGAATCATTGAATGGTCTACGACAGATACAGGAGGCAACGGGTATATGAAATCACTCTGAGTATCTTGTTATAGACCCCACTTTTTTGGAGTACGGATGACGAGTTGCTGTGAACAAGTCTACAACTTAGCATTGGTACTCTTGCAGAACCGCGCCGGAGCGAACGAAGCGCTGGCACCTTAATGCTTAGCTCAGTAGGAATTTGACCAAGTGTCTGGTGAAAGGAGAGAGGATGGCTGTTACGATGGAGGTGCAGAAACTCGCAGGGGATGAAAGGATAGTGCACATGAGATAGCCGAATCCTACTGGGAAGCGACGACCAAGAGGCTGAAACCAGCCATTGGGAAGGGCTGCCCGTACCTAGTACTGGAGCTTGGGATGGCGCGGTGGCAGTACACGTAATCGCCTGCGTTGTGGCTTGGAGTACGCTGATTGAATCAATTCACACTCATCAGTGATAGGGTCAATGTCAACTTGCCCACCATCACGGAGCTCAAGGGAGCCTTGCGAAGTAGTTCACCAACCACATGATCGGGTAGTATGGTGACGACTACTAGTACAAAGCCCAGAAACTCGAATTGACCGGTTGCACCCGCAAGCTGATGGCTGAGCAGCATGTCCTTTCCGCGCCCGACCACTTTGACAACAGCGTACTCATTCCTTTACAATGGGTCCTTCCCTTCACTTAATCTTTTGTTCTTTGTAATAGGGTGAGTGCAAATTGTTATTTTTCTTGACTTTCAGCATCGTGATCTGTAATGGATCCATTCTCCTTCGGTGCTTCCGCGGTCTTCGGACTTGCTGCTGCCCTTGCGATCCACGAAAATCTGCGGGCGAGATGCCTAAGTATCATACCAGGAGAACTTCGAAGTCTCTCAGATGAGTACTCAAGGCTGGAGAAAACCGTTCGGCGTATCCTCACAATAAAAGAAGAACTGCAACACCAGGGGCTCGCCAGCAGTTCAGGACTTGAGGCTTCGGACATAGTCCCAATTTTGGAAGGTGCTTTGGTGGACACTCAAAAAAGATTGAGCGATCTACAAGGCTTTATCAACTACGAGTCAGAGAAAGCTCATAAAAACGACAGAGGAGATCATTGGCAGTGGTTAAGGACGAAGAATAACGTCGATAGACTGCGGGCCGAATTGCGGTCTATTAGACATGATTTGACAGTGCGCTGTAGCACTGCAAGTCCCGAACACTTCAACAAGGAGCTCTTCATGGTACAGCACACGGGCGAAGACGCGATCCAGTCCACGCCACAACAAGCGGCAACACTTAGTCTTCATTGTGCAAAGAGTAATGAACGTGTCGCTTCTCATGAGATCTGGAGGCAATTGTACCAAGAGTACCAGCAGGCAGAGTGGAAGTCAGCTTATCGCCAGCGGCCACGAGTACAGGCAATCCAAGCTCCTAATCATTCAGAATCGGAGACATTCCCCATAGCGCAGGATCCGTCATCGTCCTGGCCCGGACTTCTTCACTGTTCATACATTGGACGACGTCTGCCATCGTCGTTAGCTATTACACGGTGGCTCGGACGTACATACAGCAGCCTTCGTACATGTTATATTCTTGTTGCGCTTGGAATGTTGTCAATTGCTAGTAGCTTAGCGGTGGCCCTATGGCGGTCAGTCAACCACAGCGACATCCAAGGCGGATTTTCTATAGCGCAATATATCCTAGCTGTAGGGGCCTTGATAATTGGATGCATACTGGTACTTCACAGCAGGACTTGCTCTTGCTGGTCTTCATCCTCGAGCACAGGCGGAAATGGAACACCTCCTGAGGACCACCCGATAGAAATGCAACAGCCCAGGTAATCTGAAAGCTCGGCCCGTCATACCGCTGAATCCTCGCCCTGGTGCTTGCCGCTTGATAGGAGGTTAATTTGATTTCCGATACCTCAGAGAAAGTAGAGGGATGAAGACGAGCGGGTGTGTATGTACCATATATTATCCTATCAGTAAATCGGAACGGGGCCTCTGTCTCCAACTGTCCTGCTAACCAGAACAAGGGGCCCCAACACAACCAAACGCCGAATGCGAGCAGAACTTCGAAACCTTTATCTCTAAGATGATGTCCCTCGTGGTCTGTTGGACGTATGGCACGAGTGACCCCAATGCCAATCGTCCAAGCTCTCACCTCAGAGACCATTGGTGCCACTGGGCAGTGCCTTTCATCCTAATTTTTCACGATGACTTTGTAGCCACCCTTGACTGTTCGGTCTCGGAGTTGACAAATACTTCAACAGCAACAAGATCATACAACCTTATGTAGCAGCTCCTGTTCAAGCCAATGATCTCTTCGATCCGGTAGAAGCCGCCCGATCAGCCTCCCCAATCCTGTCGAAGCAATTCGTCACTACGAATCACTCGTAAGGCGGAGGCGCTGCGTGGGCTGCGGCCAGAGGCAAGCTTTGATGCCTGTTGATGGCTGATTTGGCTGCAAACTATGCCAAATATATATATATATATATGAATCCATAAAAAGTGATGGGATCGAGCATTTAGAAGCTATAGAAGAAAGAGATAGCCGCTTTAGAAAAAGTGTAGGGGGCAGTAGATATTAAGGGGCAGTTTAGGGGCGCAGCAGGTGGAAGCCTGAAGTGGCGCCATCACTATCGACTGAGGCTGTCATTGTTGTTTTCCTATCAGCCAAGCACGATCAAGCCCAGCCTGCCGCCTAGGTAGGCACTGCCTTTGTCGACTGCCTTACCTAAGGTAGGCGGGGCGGGGCCTTCTTTTGGCGCTTCCACCTTAAGTACCTTCCCCTAGCATAGCTTTACGAACCACATTCATCACCGCTGATAACAATCCCGTCCATGTCCGACAAGGCGAGGTCCACGCTTCAGGAACTTTTGTTAAGAGAAATCTTGCGGCAGAGGCTCCCTACGTTCTGCAACGATTGACAGGAGAACAATCTTCCAGGGCCCCAACACCAATGAACGCTCAGTTCCAGCTCGGTTTCGAGCTGACCAATATCCTCAACCCAGCTACCCAAGCTGTTTCTGCGATCAGCTCCATTGCAATTGTTGATGCGGTGCGCAAGGCTGGCTCTGATGTGCTTACAGAAGTCAAGCTTGCCTCTTTTCTGGGCAAAAATCGTATCGATTCAATCCTCGAAGCCCACTTCAGGCAAGCAGTCGCAAAATCCGAGCGCAATCTCATTTCGAGGTATATAGAAATTGTCTTGGAGTCTGGCGCCGGCCCAACGGTCCAAAACGCACTTAAGGACATAGCCCTGTTTTCAATGATCGTTCAGATGTCGCTTCTGTGTTCTGTGCACGAACACCAGCCGTTTGCCAATGCTATGGTCGAAGCGATTGAACGGATTGTTAGGGATTTCAAAGGCAATCCTCAGGCAATACCAGACTATCCCTCGTTGCTAGGTACGATGCGAGTCATACAGCGCGAGACTGTGGCTTTCCAGTGGTCTACATTATTTGACTCCGTTGAGAGGACCATTCAAGACAAGCTTTCTAAAGTAGATCCACATCCGGAACCTCCAGCAAAAAGAAGGAAATGGAATGAACGATCCTCTCTGAATCTTGACCGAGAGAGTGTCAAGGATCGTGGACTCTCTTTTCCAGTTTTACAAGCGTTGCTTCTAGCCTTAGAGTCTCTGCAACACTTCTTCGAGGAACGACAGATCTTTATCGAATGTGGAACAGGTATCAGTACTCTCGTAGTGTGGTGCTTTCATGTTCTCGGCCTAAGCGTTAAGTTGTGCTTGAGGACCGCGAAGTTACCTTCGGCGACGGGCCCTTCAATGTGCTGATTAAGGAAATGTTTACAATGAGATCGAGCGTCTCACTTATCATTCCAGTATCTCAAGATGAACCGCTTTTCACTCTAAGCAGCAGTGAACGAGATCCAAACTTTGGACCCGAGCTACGAGCCAAAATTCTGGGTTTCGGTCAGGCTGCTTTGAAGGAGGTTAACATCCAGCCCCGCGACATGAGCCACGCATGCTATTCGGTGATAGCTGGAGCACTGGCTTCATTGAATCGAAATTGTTCATGTAAAAGATCGGCTTGGTTCAAAATGCACTTACCAGAGACTCACGAAGCTCATTGTAACCGCACTCCAAGAAGATTTCCGGGCAAATCCCAAATCCTTGAGGCTGCTCGGGTTTTTTTTGGACTACACGAGATCGATGAAGCGATGTTACAAGTGGCGGAGTCCACTCATCCTAAGCCCAAGAAACCGAAAGCCTGTGCACAGCTTGTACCGTTGCTCCTCTCTTTATCAAGGGTTCAACACCAGGATTTGGAGCAATGTGCTGATGTGCCATATTCCATCAAAGTTTTTAAGACACGGGTCAACTCCGAGACAGGCAATTCAAGTTTATTGGACATGGAGTTCCCCAATATAACCGAGTCTTTTGAGATCCTCGCGCACTATCTCCTTGGCCAAAGATACTCAGATAGCTTTATTAAGCAAGCTTTATTGGTGAGCGATTGCGGTTGGAGCATTTTCTTCGACGCCATAGATGCGACTGACCCGTCTGATGTATCAATATGCAATTTACGGATGCTAGCGGGTGTCCCATCAGTGGAAGACGCTTCTAAGAACAGAGTAGTCAAGGATAGAGTCCTGGATGGCCCCACGGAGCTAAGCTTTTCACATTCGGACTCTACGATCTTGAAAGCAGGCTGGTTTTCAGATACGAGCTCCGTGAACTTCTTCCCCGGTGTAAGCACAGCGAAAAGAGGGAATTCATTGGTTGGCTTCCGTGATAATGACGCTTTTCTTGCTACGCAATCATTTTCGTGGAATTTCAAAGGCACAGAGCCGAAAGCCCATATCTTAGGCTTTCGAGAGATGTTGGAACTGTGTAAGGACTTTACATGGTTGTCACCCTGCGCTTGTGATCACAAGACAACCCAACTTGGATCCCTCAATGCTGGTCATGTCTTCACAATCAAAGGCTATAATGTTGACAAAATCCCGCCGAAGGCGATGGAGGATCATGAGGGTTTGAACACAGAGTGGGCGATTTGTTTCTTTCCCAATGCCGGAGAATGCAAAAAAGGCGATGATGCTACATGGATATTCCACGTCACGAAAAATCCCGCTGCTCGTTGGTTACAGATGGATGACATGGTCCGGAATACGTTTTTTTGGGAGAAAACGAACCCGCAATTATTTATCAGAGATAACGAGACCTGCATGCTGTGTACATGTAAATTTTTCTCCGACTCTGGTAATCAACATCCACACAGCGCTGTTCTCTTGTGAGGATTTTGGGGACTGGGATTGTAAGCGCCAGGTTTCCAGTAGCAACCTAGCCATTCAGCTGCCGGCACGCGCATAGAGTCCGCTCTCCAGGAAGCTGATCAGTGGCAATTATGGTGTGGTGAAAAGAGGTTGCTCGCAAAGTATGTTTATACATGGCATAAAAAGGTCAGCCGGGTAAGGGGCAGCCGATCAGGCTCCCACTGTGCTGTGCCCCTCCCAGCATGAGGAATCAGAACCTTTGTTCCTTCGCTCGGCCCCCTCACCGCTCCCTCTCAAGCGGCCTTGCTCCATTTCACAATCAACTACGGCATTTATGACTTATATATTCAATCTTTGCCGCATTGCTTGTATCTTGGCATTTTCTCGTTAGGACAACTAGCTGCTTTTGTGACCTATAGCTTTGCTCCAATTACATTGGACGCAGTCCTTGATGATATAACCCTAACCACATTTCCGACAATTTGATTTTTTGCCCCGATCAAGAAAGGCGTTCGTCTCGGTGAGATCGACATACTGTTTTTGTGGTTTGTCCTTATGATTAGTCTCAACAACGACTCGGGACGTTTTGTAGAAGTCGAAGAGCATCTTGATGGGTTTGTTGCCTACTTCATGGGAAGCCTTTTCAAGGGCGTGTTCGTCTTGAACGTCAGCATTCTTTTCATCCTCTACAGCAGGGTTCTTCGGCTGGATTGGATCGGCAGCAGCTAAGTCTCCGACGACGACTTGGAAATATTGGGCACGAGACATGCTAAGATTGATTCGGCCACGGTTAGTTACGAACCCAAACTTTCCCACACGCTTTCTGGCCAGGACAAAATCGGTTATGACCATTGGGGATTCGTTGCCCTGCATAGCATCTACTGTGAAGACTTTGATACCGCCAATGTCTTTGTGTTTCCAGAAATCCGTTTGGCTCGCTTTCCTCAACGCTTGCCTGACCAAGGAGGCTTGCTCCTTGTATGGGGTGATGATGGTAATATCGCTAGGTGCGAAAATTCCGGCCTCGACTACCAACTCGATGACATACATGTCGATGATGACGTTGGGCGGATTCTTACGACTCATAGTTCTCGATTTTAGGCATACTCCTGAGTGCACATTCATACAGAGATGTGGTACCTCTGTGTCCAAGTTGAACTGATCTTTGAGAAATTTAATCGCGGCTTGGGATTGTGGTCTGTTGGCCAGCAATGTGCATTCCGCGTTTCGCAAATGCCCACCGTAACATAGCCGCGATGAAAATTCTTGAATACCGCTTGTCATTCGGAATTGGTTCTTGAACATGCTATATTCCATGCCGCTATTGAGCTGTCGAGTCATGAACGAGGTGTTTAGCTGCCTAGCGAAGATATTGTATGGTGGGCTGGTTTCATCATCAGCCACGAGCTTCACGTGAAGCGATGGCACAGTCGGAGGAAGTTGCTTGTGGTCGCCGAGAAAGATGAACAAACATGCCGAGCTAAGATTGTGATACATTGCCATCCACACTTCGAGTTCCTTGGAAAAACCTACTTCGTCAACGATAACAACGTGCGGAGTGGTGATTTTGCGTAGCGTCTCGTCGGCGGCGTTCGAGCATGTCGTGATGACGAAACTGGAATCGTTCAGAGTGTCTTCAAACAACTCTTGGGTGAGTTGTTTAAACGTGTGCAGATCGCTCTCGCCGTCCTCATTAACGATTGGGTCCTCATCGAGCTTGTAGAATATTCGCGCCCACATCATATACTGGGGAGGGACAGTTTCCGGAAGTGTCTTTGCCAGTACACCTTCTGCGTCCATGATTCCCGCATGCTGGAAAGCTCGCATGTAGAGGGCAATCGACAAGAAGTTGGGTCGCTCCTTTTTGCCAGGAGTTAACCAGGATCTTGAAATGGTGGCGGCAGTAAGGACCGTCATCCAGACGAGTTCATCTTCGCTAAGGGCTTGTTCGTCGTATTGTGGATCGTCGGAGCTCTCTTCAAAATAACCGTAGTCCTCTAGACCGAGCTTTTCTTTGCCAAAGCCATGATAACGGATCGCCCTCAGAGATGGCGGGACCTTGGCCGCGAACACATCTGTAGCGGCATTTGACGAAGCGTAGCAGTTCGCCTTTAGGCTGAAAAGACCGAAGACGGGCAAGAGTGTCTCGGCAGCGAACGTAGTCTTTCCGGTCCCAGGTGGCCCTTGGAGCATGTGGACAGCGGATTGGCATGAGAAGATCTTCTCTAGCACTGCCAGTTGGTCTGGTGAACAATGAGCCTTGATTGCCTCCAGCTCGGTACGTTGCTCGTCTGTTAATTTGGACAAGTTGAACAGATCTTGCGGGGGCTTCGGCATCGAGCTAAGTTCGCGACCAGAGCAAAACTTTTGCATAGATATACGCGATGAGATGTGCTCAGGACTTTCTGCTGGTTCACCGTGAAGGTACTTGTTCGCGCAATCGACGAGTCGCTTGCAAGCTTTGTCCTCCCCATGCGGATAAACCCAGACGTCGTAGGAAGATTCCTTAGCCATATCAAGACTTGGAAACTTGGCGGTCTTCACATCGAAATCGTCTCCTTCTGGACGTGTCACGAGTAGTGTCAATGTTCCAGGGTGCTCTATATTTGGGATCTCGGGTTTTCTACATGAAAGCATTAGCAAAAGTTCCTTGGATAAAATTAGTCCATATACTTACACTTCGCACAGCCAGCCTTTGGGCTCAACAGTTGTTTTGGGCTGATCCCAACACAGTGTTGCTTTGGTACCTGCCTGAAACAGTTGACCAATTGCCGAAGTGTCCATAATATCGACAAAAGCAATATACTTCGAGGGCATTTGATCGTCGTTCAGCCAGCCCTGAATCTCAACGAAAGAGACGGCCACTGTTCGTGTCAATGTTGAGCGGGCCAGGTCAATGGTTAGCGTATGATCTCTCATTTCGCCGTAAGCAAGGGTAGCAGCGTGTTGTTCTGCAGTGCGAAAAGTGCATTGCGTCTTCTGCATTACAGTACGATCGACTTCTGGCCCAGTACCCGCCGCCCTGTATTGAATGCTGAGATTATTAGCTTGATAGAACGGATGAAGATATCAATTACTAACATTATCTCGCCTTTCGCATCTCGATATTCCTGAAAAGGCTTGATATTTTGCTCATGCATCAGACGATCTTTAAGGTTGTTTAGAGCTTCGATTTTCTTCTCATTAGCTCGGAAACAAAGCGTCAGAGTTTTTGGTCCTTCGGTTTCAACAAGACCCCTAAGAAGCTGCGCTGAATGGGAGCTTTCGGGCATTGAGAACTCTTCCGGGTCGTCTTTGGACCTTGTGATCACTTTGTCGGGCTGGTAGGTCAGTTCAAGCTTGAATATACCACCTTTTTGCTCTATCATTTCAACCACTGAAGTGTCAGCCTTCAAGATGTCAGGTAAATTTGCCGTGTCCGTAATTTGCGTGAGCAAAAAATCACGATCGAACGATTGAAACGCGTCCCCATAAAAGCGGAAACCCATATACTGAAATTGCTGGGGATTTAGGCTACTCTCTGAGGGGGATCTGGGGAAACGTGCTTGAACGTAGAGATGCGATTCGTAATTTTCGGTAACGCTTTCAAAGGAGACCCTGCAAGTTGGCGAGCCGGCATTTGTAAGGCCTCCCTGTCTACCAGTAAGTAACAAGAGAGAGGCGATGCTTGAAGAGACTCTTACGATTCTAGCAACTTCGCCGTTTGAGTCGGTCAAGATGGCGATGGTGGAGCTTTTGATTAAACCTATATGCCCTAGGGGAGCAGACTTATAGTCCGCAACCCCCATTTGAGAGCCCTCAACCGTGTTACCCTGCATCGATGTCAGTCAGCTGATCGAGCAATGATGGCCCATTGAAATACCTCGACTTGAGTTTCATTCGCTGTGGCAGATGCCCAGTTGTCATCATTCGCCAATTTCCATGACTCCTCAGAATCCGCCATTGTGCCAGACTTCGATGTGAAATCTATGACGTGTCTGATACCTTTACTCTAGGGACAAAATATTCCCTTAAACGGGCATTGGCCTTTTGCCTCCGCAAAGAGGAAAGGGACAGTGAGGTGAGGTGATCTTTTCACCTCATTAGCGTGTTTTCGCTAGCGAGCTCCCCCCTTCACAACAACAAAGATACGACGCCAAACAATTTGGAAGCTCAGCGAAACCCGTGGAAGCTCGGCGATCCCGGTAGAAGGCCGCGGAGCTGTTTTGGGCTCGATTTAACAGCAAAGTAGGATCTTAAGGTGCTCTCGATGATCAGGACCCATCTTGCAGACGTGTGAATTATAATACAGGCTCCATTTAACGACAGGAGCAAGGTCCCTGAAGTATCTTCGATGCTCAGTAAACAGGCATCTACATCGTCATCATCAAAACCTTCCTGCCCATCGACCATGTAAATCTATGCCCATTAGGAGAGGGTATTTTCCAAACTGAATGGGCTTCCTATAGCGAGTCGCTTGTGTTGTGAACTGAGAGAAGGGAGTAAAAGTCATGCATCTGAATGAACAATGCTAGAGAGGTGCATTCATCATGCCAGTAGCGGTATCATTTCAAATCATCATTAAGCAAAAGGAAATCTTCATGCTCGAGGCAAAGCTCTGACAGGTCTTTTGGATTTTTTTGACTTTGGCTTCGAGAACCTGCAGGGGGTTGCTACATAGATGAAGAATAGATCTGGCGTGGTGGCCAAAGTATGAAATTTGTCTAGCTGATCGCAAGCTGGCCAAGTGCCTTGATCAATCTCCTGTATTTTCCTAATGTGTGCAAGCCTTATATTGAGGAATACAAAGGCATATTTCTTTGACTCATTTCACTGCATCAATCTGAAGCATCGACGGGCTCCAAGCGACATGGGTGCCGGCAGTGTCGTGCATTGGTTAACTTGGTAGCCATATAATTAGATAGAGTAACAAAAGCAATGACAGTGGCTGAACATACCAGTATGCCAACTTCGTAGTATGCACTATTGGACAATCCAGTACGGGTTTGACAGAGGAGAAAAGAAGCCGAACAGACGGTTGCGTATCATGTATTAGCAGCACCTCCTCCTGCTGCACCTTGCGCAGCACCTCGCGCAGCACCCCCTGCTGCACCTCTGGCAGCGGCAACGCCTCTTCGTCTATCATCGGGATGGGACCCCCTCTCCGCGCGCTTACACCATTGCTCCCAGAAGCGGCGAGGAAGCGAGAGCGAGAGGAGGATGAAAATAAAGGGACAGATTTGGCATAAACAGAACACGACGTTACTGGTATGGATATCACAGATGATGATACTGTTCATGGTGGTCTTGGAGAGCCAAACTTAGAGGTGGATCTATCTGGGAAAAGGGACACCTACGGTATCTTACTAGTTGTTTGTACTGATACGGCAAATCTACAGTGTCCGCCTTGGCAGTCTAGAATGCAAGGTAGGCTTATATTCGCCGCTGCTACCAGCCTGAGCGCATGCTCCCGGTCGCGAGGGAGAGCCGAGGCGCAGCGCCGAAGTACCCTTCCGTCTATGCGACATGAGACCTCGCGCATGGTGGCATAAGCTATCTATCTGGAAGATAGATACAGGGGTAGGTGGATGGGGCAAGCTTGGGATCTGGATGGGTGCGGGAGCAGAAATAGAAGTCGGCGGAGATGGAAAGAAATGGGGAGGCAAGGTTGGTGGTGAAGCCTACTAATAGCACAGCATCATTTCCCAATTTCCCCAGCACGCCAGCGGCCATACCATCGAGCACTAACTCCCAGCTGAAATGGCGACACCAACGCCATCCAGAAAACGTTCCAACATACTGGAAGCCAGATTAAAATTCCTCCTCAGATCCGCATCCTGATACAATCGAACCGAATTCACGAGGCATACCTGCGTAAAGCGGGAATGCGATCGGGCACCCGGTGTTTCATGACCTCGGCGCGGGGAGAGGGGATGGCATAGGCAATCTGTTGAGTCCTCAATGCGGAGGCGATGGTATGAATGTTAGGGGGTTCTCGAGTGCGGAGGCGAGCATAGTGTTTGGCGGGTTCGGCACGAGTAAAGAGTCCTGTTGGAGTTCTACGTTAGTCGAATTCGTAGGAAGTTGTTGGTTTTACGGAGAGAGGAGGGGTAAAGTGCAAGGGTGCGTTTGTGAAATTGAAGCAAGATCTAGAACAGGCGGCATGGCCACAGTAATACTGGAAGATCTAAACGATCCTCCAGGAACCCCACCACGACCATTGAAAGGAGTGTCAGTCCCAATGTTCACTCCAGAATGCCTTCTGCGGTTCTTCCCAAATCGAGAAATACATAGGGCCGCTTTTGGCTTATGTGTAGGTCCAATGCGTAAGTTATGAGTTTAAAAAAAGCCACCTGTACGACATAGATAAGTGGTGCCTGAATCCAGCTCGAATCTCTGTTGAGCGCCTTTAGAAATCGTCAAGTCCTCTGTTTTTTTTTGGACTTTCTTGGCCCACTCCTTTATATGCGCTGCCGTAGGCGGTTTGCCACTAATGGCGCACCGTAGCGACCGATGCCCATATTTGTACGCAACCCTTTGTCCTCTTCTTTTCTCCTCTTCGTGATACTGCTGGTGCACCAAAGATTTGTCTATATTTTTTTTTGTTTTAACGAAGTTGGCATGCTGGTCTACTCGGTCACTTTCATTGCTTTAATCGTTCTGCTTAGGTAGTACCCTTTCAATAAAATGCGTACCCTCAGGCCGGCAGGTACGCTCCTGCCTAAAAAGGGTCGGAATTTTCTACTCAAAGATGCAACACCGAGCCACCGACTCCATTTTGAGATACCACCCCCTTTCCATCCAACTTTCGCTATGATGGTACCATGAGTTGATTGATCCTGTGGCTTCAAGGAGTGTATGGGAAAACCTGGTGCCAGGGCAAAGGCAACGGAACTGTATCTAGGTGAGCCTGTTAAATCCAAGGATATCTCACCATGGTCCACTCTTCCTCATGTACAGTCACTACCTGTTCATGTGCACAACGGCCTTTCAATTCCAAATCATGTACAGCACAGTGTTTCCCATCCTACTCATGTACTCTCCACCTGCTTTAATCCTACTTGAATTGTCTTTGGTTGTTTAGTCTTGAAAGCAAGTCGGGCCTTGCTCAAACAATAGGCCCCACGGACGATTTCAGGTAGCTAACGCATCCATAGCGACATGGATCCATCCCGCCATGACAACGGTCATTACCCCCTCCACCAATCGTATGGCTATCCGCAAGCTCCTCCACACAGTTATCCTCCGCACCAATCATATAGCTATCCGCAAGCTCCACCACACGGTTATCTTCCGCACCAATCGTATAGCTACCCCCAAGCTCCACCACACGGTTATCCTCCGCACCAATCGTATGGCTACCCCCAAGCTCCTCCCCCTGTTGTAAATTACAATTACAACTACACAATGCCACCCAATCATAACCATATGATGCATACTGGCTATCCGAACGCAATGCCTCCTACCCCGCCAGGCTTTCCTAACGCAATACCTCCTACACTGCCAGGATATCCGCATAATTCTACTCCAGGAATGTTTCCTATCTATCAGCAATGGCAAAGTCACTGGCAACATCCAGAAGCCCGCCCTGGAATCCCACATGGATTTGTTGAACCTGAACAAGACTGGATGAATGAAAACGACAATTCCTCTCACAGGCACAGAGACTTTGATGTTGTTAAAGTCAAGCGAAACGTTCTACCACCCCCACCAAAAGATCTTCCCGCGAAACCACAACATCTAGCGGCTGACGTACGTAGAGATGGTCCCGTTAGCCTGGAAGATGCCAATGTCATTGGAACACCTTCACCAAGAACGACTGCCAAACCTTTGGAGATCAAAGCGGACAACAACCAGAAAGCAACTGCTCCTAATGAATTGGCTCGTGTTTTAGACAGTGGCAAAATCTCTTCCAAGGACTCTGGCGGATCCATAACCCAGACTACCGTTCCTTTCCCGAAGATCCCATTGCTCAGCAACAACACACTTAAACAGCGAAGTCTGATATCGACCTCCACGAAGAACGTGCCTGTGCCCAGGCCTCGTGATGACAATCTTGACGTTCATGTCGACACCGAAGAGAGCCCAAATCTTTCCCCGTTTGAGGTAGACCAACAATATACAGGGGATACGTTCAGATTGCTGAAGGCAACGACAAAACCTCCGCCGGGACGAGTGCTTATAGGGCCTGATCACCGTAGATCCAAGCCGGCTATTGAGGCATCAACGCAGGTCATCGTTGCAATAATACACTCTGAGGCCAAGAAGCATTGGAGCGGAATCAAAATTACTATCTACGAGTCCAGTATCACAGGCCATTATTTCGACTCTTTGAAAAGCGATAGGGAAGGTCGTGCACGCGAGGCACAGTCCTTTTATGAAGAGCAATTGCAGACATGGTTTCCACAAGTTGGGAATGAGAAGCAGGCTAAGATCGATCTGACTATCATGGTATGTGGAGCCCATGCAATTATGGGCTTCAAGTACTGATAGAAGCTAGGATTCTCTGAACCAAATCGATGCTACTAGCTGTGGGCCGTATGTATGGCACTTTGTCGAATGTGCTTTCAGAGATGAAGAGAATACCATGAAGACTATCCCTCCCATTGAACTTCGCAAGCAGCAAAAAGCACTGGTCCTGTCAACCCTTCAGGTCTCGGAAAATGTCAATTTCCCCGAGAAATCTGAGAATGCTTCTAAAATATCTGAGCTACACCATGATGGCATTGTTCCTCCTGTTTCTCCGGTCAAGAGACTAAGGTCGTCCATCCGAGCTCAAGCTACGACACAGACAGAAATCCCTCCTGTTTCTCCGGTAAAGAGACTAAGGTCGTCCATCCGAGATCAAGCTACGACACAGTCGGAAATCTCTAAGTCATGGGCACTACGCAGCAAAGATCAGCAATCCCATCCTGCGAAGCGACCAATCTCTGCATCATTCGGCACCGTCGAGACACATAAGAAGCCTAAGCCAACAACAACTAAGACCAAAGGCTCCCGCAAAGGTCGTTCCGGATTAAATTAAATACAGATGCTCTAAAGATCGCAAGTGAAGCAAGAAGCGAGGGGAAATCGTAGGAATCCATCGGAGATCTGTTAGGAAGAACCCCCAGTGCATGTAGGAAATTCGTGCTCAGGGCTCCTATCATATGGGTGCCGCGAAGAACGGACGTGAACCATGTGAGGGACCTGGTGATAGAGAAGGAGATCGATTCAAGATCGGTAATACTAAAACAATCTTTAAATGCAAACTCCTCTAGCCTTATTGAACTTTCCAACAAGATCAAACATGGCCATTCCTTGACAAGTATACCCACTGTGCCAAACAATTTTTCGTAAGGATTCATGGAGTCAATAAGGACGAACGATTTGAGCTCAAAGACGGTCGTGGCATTGTGTATCCTCAGAAGTCCTCGGAAGCTTTTGCGAGTTTTCAGTAACAAGTTGACTGGTAGACAGATCAGTGAGAGAGATCGACGAGAAAGGCGTGCGTTCTCAGACAGTAATGTATCATTGGAACTGAACGATGACCGATTTGTCCTATTACGCGTACCTAGCCAATTCAGGCGCCTACCTACTGCGCTCTATGCTCCCCCCGATGCTCCCTCGTGCTATCTCAGTACTACCTTGCTGCTCCCCTTTGCCCCTTCTATACTCCCTTTAAAGCGGCCCTCGCTCTTTTCTAAATCAGAGAAGAAGATTCTCGATCCTAAGTTCGGAGTGTACAACATAAATGTGTATGATCATCCAGGAGATCTAGCTCCAGTTCGAATCCGCATCCCAATCCGCCGTCTACCTGGTATTGCCAATCTCATCCACCAAAGGAGGTTTTCCAACGCCTTAAGATTAAATAGGGGAGGTCACCAGTAAGCATAAAGGCCAAGGATGACATTTCGTATTGGTTTATCATGCTAATTTTTCTGTTTGCTGCCTCCAGCTTTCGTCGAAAACTATCGGTGAATCAAAGGATTGAATTGCAAGGCTAGTTCAAGCTTAACCTGCGGTGGAGCATGAAATATTCCAAGAAATAGGCTCGTTTGGCAAGCATTCTTAGATATCACAACCCTTTTCGGGCTTTTCAAGTGCATCAACAAAGAGTTCTTCGAGCTCGTTATCATAGCTCTCCGTATCATGGCCCCCTGACTTCTTGAGTTCTGAAGATTGCTCCAAGGAGGTGAGATGGTCCAAGTCCGATTGACTCTGGATAGCCTCATGAGTGTTGGGTTCCCTGCCTACGATGGTGATGAGTTCCTCGAATTTGGTAATCAACTCATCAGTCACATCTAGCCGCTCGTGCAGCCGTGTTGCAAAGTCAGCAATGATACAAATCCGATCAGATCTCGAAACCAGGTGGTCCCAAGTCGTCAAGATGTTGATAGTCTTGATGTCTGCGTGCAATGCTGCGATCTGTAGCAGATTTGGCCCTTGATGGCGAGGACAAGTGCTGAATTCGCGCCACCGATCCAAGAGTAGCCTAAGGACATTATGGCTGTTATAGGTAATTGCAGTGGTCAATGGAGTTTGGCCGAACGTTGACGTGGCGTTGATATTAGCGCCATAGTCCAGCAAAAGCCTGGCAAAATCCACTTTATCAAGTCGGGCAACGTTGATAAGGGGGGTCCAGCCTTCTACGGTGCTTGGTTCTACGTCGGCCCCTGAGTCAAGAAGCTGCTTAAGTGATGACACCTTAGAGGCGTAGCGGGTCGTGTGATTGACGGCACCTAATAGCTTCACGCCCGTAGACAGGACCGGAATCAACTCCGCATTGGCTTCCAGGAGTAGACGAACGCATACATCATGATCATCCTCTGCAGCATAGGTGATTGCGCCATTGCCATAGACATCAAAAACATCAGGATCTGCACCGGCTTCCAGAAGTAGAGCCACGGCATGCTCCTCACCCCGGGATGCTGCCCAGATGAGTGGCGTCCTCCCCAATGCATCAACTGCATTGATACTTCCTGGTTGCATGGCGATCACCTCTTCAAGGGGGCTCATCGAATGGCCAAGAACAACTTTGTGAATTGGGGTGTAGCCTTGTTCGTCAATGAAGTCACCCACTTGAAATACGCAAGAAAGAACTTCGATATCTTCCTGCGATAATCTGTCTTGGAAAATGAGGTCAATTATTCTAGCTTCTGGAGAACAATCATTTTCCGAGATTGGTCTAAAATTTATCAATTTTGAAGTGTTGCAGACCGTGGAAGATGCTAACCTGTGATTTCGATCTGCGCCTGCACGAACAAGGAATCTGCAAGTGTTGAATTGCTTTGCATAAGAGGCCCACTATGAGTCTTTAGTACCCTAAGCTCACCGAAAGCAAGGCATACCCACACGTAAAAGTGAATAGCCACGAGTGCTACAAACATCCATGGGTGACGCTAATCCCCGGGTGAAAAGGGTTTTCAGGCCTTCGATATTTCCAGTCAATGCATATTTAATGCATAGTGCCGAGTCTGGTACTCTTCGAAGCGTGCTCAAAGAGACGTGTGGCCCGATATTTGATTGGTAGGCGACTTGTAGACGAAAGATTTGAGACCAAACATAGCCAAGAGGAAACCAGTACTCGAGGCTGATCCAAGGGCTTTGAGACTTCCTGCACCTTTCAGCATCACATTTCGCGGTGAGGAATGGCAGGCCGGCGTAACCAACAAACAACTGCCCCAGTACGCGGTCAACCATTGCCGGTGTCGAAGCTTTCCTTGTGGCGTGGCAAATACAATTACACCCAATTGGGCAATTAGAGGTCTGTCTCCTAAGCCGAACACATACTCCTTCTGAACGAGGGTTATGAATATCCTTGATTGCAGGCAATTCTTGAGAACATTGATGGATCCGCTTTCGACCCGTCGGACGCGCCCTTTGGGTCGCTCTAACCGATCTCATTGGGCCTTGTTGAACCTGATCAGCTTGCGCCTGGAGTATTCCTTCGAGTTTTACAATCCGCTGATCTACCTGTCGATAAATACCATTGAGATGGTCTATAACACCGTCTCGATGCGAGGCAAGACCACTCGATATTTCCTTTCGTAATTGAATACGTTCTTGTGCCGTCTGCGAATTTGTCTGGGACGTGATGGCGGAGATATGCTCGATATCCAAACGAATGCGGAGCATATCACGCCTGCTTCCAGGTCAGTCTAGGCCTAGCGCAACCAGCTAGAATTAACAGAATCGTTGACGTGAAAGGAAGGATGCCTTTACGAATTAGAAGCTCCAAGCATGATCCCAAGTGTGCATTTCACCCTTTTTATATCATCCTGTAATTTTCCTAGCTTCCGCTGCTCTTTCCGCCAAGCACGTATGAGAACGAATTGGGAACGATTGCAAGATTCAGCCAACCCTTTCAGGGTGTCTTGCAGCTGGCTCAAAGCAACGCGTGCTTGACCCAATAACTCCACTGTCAACTTCTGTCCTGCTTCATCAATGAGTGATGTCCGTTTGCTAAAAACAGTGGCGAGCTGGGCCAGTATGATTTCGGTGTCAGCGACCTCATTGTTCAATGCGTGAAAGTGGTCAGGTAGTGATTTGCAGAGGGAACGAAGCTTTGAGAAAGTACGACACGTGGACGCAGCGAGAGCTGCCACAGTAATCGCGCTTGCTGCGATGGAAATAGGATCCATTTCGGTATGGGGCTGGCGTTGGGAATCAGTCGGTGACCTTAGGCCTGTGAGTTACTATCGACATAGATGGCTGGGCGATTGGACATATGATCTCATGCTTTGAGTCATATCAAGGTACCAGTACCTCAGAGCCAGACATTGAGCGGAAGCAAGCAGAAGGAGATGGCGTCTTCGAGAAAGGTCAGCTAGAATTGGGTACGAAGATGCGGAATTCCTATCACGGCAGTTGAGGTCATCGTAGAGCTGAGGGGAGGTCTCGACCACTGGGGCTTTTCTTGGGTGAACAGCAGTGGTGGGGTTCGGATTTGCCAACAACTTTCAGGCATCTCACAAGGCGATGTTGGCACATTAGACGACGACAGCACAGCCTGGCATCCTTTCTGCTGATTGGAGGGTTGCAGCCACCGGGCGCAGTCACGGGAAGAGATGATATTCTTGGCGAACCAGACCGGGGCCAAAATCTTCGGTCTGTTCCAAATGCATCTGCTTTGCCCAAAAAGAGGCCGTCTTGCGTAGCCACTCGTAAGAGTTAGTGCTCGGCTGGTCAGGATGGTAGGCAAATGATGTGAGGCTACAGAAGAATACAATCGTTGGCCGAATCCTTATCTTTAGGCCCCTACTCCTCCCTGCTATTAGCCAATGCTAATGCTATCAGCTACGATAGCGAGCAGAGGCACATCGCCGAGACCATCTCTATCTATGTGATAGAATACCTAGGGTAGAGTGGCTGAGCTATTTATATATATATGCAGGCGTGGTGGGTGGGGTGAGCTTGCAAGCGCAGAGATAAAAAGGTGGTGGCCCCTAACAACAAGACTACGTGGAGCCTAATTTCCCCCCCCGGCGGCGGTGTTCCGTCGCGTAGTCGCCGCCGCGACGGTGCCATCGAGCACTAACGGAAAACTACATTGGTGCCAATCAGCTCCCCGCACTTCTATCCTAACCCCGGTCTACCCCAATAGGAACTTAGAGCATTGTCACCCTAACCCAGAAGTTCCGCCAGATTTGTGAATGGCGTTCTTCGCGCCTGCTCTCGAGGGTCCTGCAACTTGCATTATAAATTTTATATATGCAGTAGTGCTCTGGGAGGTCTGGCGGCGAATAGGCTGGCCGAGAATCGTAGGCAATCATAGCGGCAACCACGTAACAATGTGCCTTTTTTGGCTCGGAGAGCTGCAAACGGATCCGTGAGCTGACTAGACTATAGACAGAACATCCACGGAAGGCTACGGACGACTCAGGATACAATTCAGACGAAAGCAACAGGCACTTACAGCCGCACACTATTCCTCAGCAAGCGCTTCAACACCGACTAGATGCCTTTGTTGATGCCTCAAACTATGCACTCCAAAGCGCATACCCGAAACCACAAGCCACAGGTCCCCCTCGCTACTCTAAAGTATCGGTCTTGCTAATTCAATGGGAGGAGGATGATCTTGGCGTCTGGACGGAGCTTGACAAGCTCTACGACGTGTTCAGTGCTGATTACGGATATGATTGTGAGGATATATTCGAATTCCCTGCGAATGACTCGCAAGTGGTGTTGATGACCCGACTCCAACGGCTCATTGAACAAGCCTCGCGGGAACATCTACTGATCATATACTATGGAGGTCACTCAGACGACAGTAGTTCGCAACAATCTATTTGGAGAAGGTAAGCTAGCAAACCAGGGTAGCAATAGAGCTGACTTGACTCGTGAAGCCACAATCATCGGAATGCAAGCAGCGTCAATTGGAGTCTGAACCAGGCATTCCTACTCCTGCCCGTCAGATGTCTTGATGATCCTCGATACTTGCTACGCCGCTAAGGGCGGTTCAAACACAGCAGGCCCGACAAAAGGCGCAAATGACGTGATTGCTGCGACAAATGAGGTCATTGAGGCTCCTGGTGTCAGTCGGTTGTCTTTCACACGCGTACACGTGCGAGTATTGAAAAATTTTGCGGAAAAACACCGAACCGAGAATTTGCAGCTCTCTGCAGTTTGGCTTTGTACTCACATGCGAAATTACTACTACGATCAAGAGCTGAGAAAACCACCATACTATGTCAGCCTCGTCAACTACAGGTTTGAAAGTTGCAGGATTGTTCCCCGTCCGTATTCGCAAAACCGTTTTCTCGGTAGACTTTCACCTCTGATGCCTCCAGACCTAGGGCCGTTCCGGGTCACTGTTGCAATCTATCTAAAGGAAACACCCTCCGGAGATCTAGTCTCTTGGCTACAAGGCCAAGGCGCCCCTGCAGGGTATATAGATGGCGTCGAACTCATCAACATACAGGCCGCTCATCTGGCGAATTCTTCAATGCTATTAGTAACGCTGCCCCTGCTGTTTGGTTACTTTTACCCCCAGAGATCCCTTGCACATTCGTGGGCCTGACCCGCTCCGGCAACCTTCTTAATCAGGAAAAAGGGTCAGCTACAGCGAAAGTTGGGACGAAGAAGACATCGTCCAGCAGCGTTGAGCAAATACTAGTCTTGGATCCTCCTCCTACATATGAGGAAGAGGCAATTAACTTGTCAAGAGATGCCCTTGATCTTCAACTGCGCCGTCAAAACGAATACTGGATAGACCGAGTGTCCGGGAATGTGAAATTCCGGCTATCTCCTGAACGATATGATTACCGTCCCTTGACTCCTGGAGAATTCCGACTCATTAAGCTTCTCCCTGGGCAAGAAATTCATCGCCCCATTGGCAGACTGATCACCGTTGACACGTCGAGCGCACCACAGTACGTTGCTTTATCCTATGTTTGGGGGCCGCCATGCGAGGAAGGGCAGGATCCGCCAATTATTGTCCTCGATGATATCGCGATCGAGCTCAGGCCGAACCTTAATTCGGCAATACGGGCTCTGCGAAGACTTGATCAGCGTATCTACATTTGGATAGATGCGCTATGTATCAATCAGCATGACAACACAGAAAAGAACATGCAGATACCTCTCATGGCCGATATCTACCGCCTCTCCGACAGTGTAGCTGTATGGCTGGGAGAAACAACATCTTACGGCAAAGTTGCATTTTCTTTCGCAACTTGGATTACCAAACATCCTGATCATGTGGTAGATGTTGCCGAACAACAATTGAAGGCGCTGATCATGGCATTTTTTGACATGATAAGGAATCCTTGGTTCCAAAGGAAATGGGTCGTTGCAGACATTGTTTTGGCCAAAGAAGTGAATCTTCACTACGGCAAGGATGTGTTACCATGGAAAATTATGGCTGGAGCTGTATATGTCATACGACACAGGGCTTTGGATCTTCTTCAGCTATTTCTGCACAAAAACAATAATGCTGACAATTTCCTTGACTTCCTAGCCGACTTCAGGTACCAAGGAGTAAATGAATTCGTTAACCTTCGAGATGACGTGCAGCGCCTATTATCGGACCCGCTACAAACAGAATCACGTATCGGTCTGGACGAGCTCGTCACCAGAACTGCTCTGCTAAATGCAGGTGTAATTCACGACGCTGTGTACTCGATGCTATTCCTCGGGTCCCGAAGGAGGCCGCCGAGCCGTGATGTAGAAAGACAAACCCGTGTATTAGCGACATCTCGGTCAAAGGTCTTGCTCAGCTCATCAGCAGAAGTCCCGTTGAAACCCACGCAATTCTCGTCCCGTACGCCAGGACTACATGACCCTCTTGCTTTCCGATATTCCCTGCCGCTAGTAGACTACAGCTTGCCCGCGCGAGAGGTCTGCTCCGACTTCGTTAGATATTCAATACGCTCTTCCCGTCAATTGGATATCATCTGTCGTCCATGGGCTCCTGAAGTGTCGGGTCTACCATCTTGGGTACGTACTCGTAGCGAGCATGCATTCAGGGTGCTAGACGATAATCGATATTGTCGTGCGAATGCGGATGGCCTGGCTGTCTTGACTTCGACATCTCAGACCCTGTACAGCGCCTGCGGGAAGGGTGTCCTTCTCGAAGAGTCTCAAGCGTATCCAGTCCTGCCTAGCAAGGAGTCACCGTCACTGGTTGTCGAAGGGTTTGGGCTAGGTATTGTCAATGTGATTGCGCCGCCCGCTATGAATGGTATATTACCCAAGGAATGGCGCAAGATCGATGAGCGCAGCAATAAACGTGAAACATCAGAGGATTGGTTCTGGCGGACTCTTGTAGCAGACCGAGATTGCACAGGTTTGGCTTGTCCGGCATGGTATAAGCTCGCAAGTGAGCACGTTCTACAGAATAACGATGAACTCGACCTTGACATCAGGCGGCTGATGTTCGAAAGCTCTCCTGGAATTGTCTTTGACTTCTTGAGGAGAGTTCAGTCTGTTATCTGGGGAAGGAGACTTGCTACTCTCGATCACGGATATGTGGTACTGGGTCCAAGCTCATGCAAGGTAGGTGATTTGGTGTGCATTCTTCATGGATGCTCGGTCCCAGTGCTCCTCAGGCGGCGGAGAAATATGGTGGATTATAGATTTGTGGGAGAGTGTTACGTCCATGGCATGATGGATGGAGAGGCGAGCATGCTTAAAAAGCAGGAAGAGCTGCCCACAAAGACTTATAGTCTATGGTAAACTGGTTCCAATTACTTACAAGTTGACCTCCACGATGATTTTACGATGAACAATGTATGAGCGATGACAGCAGAGCAGCTACCATAGCGGTTTTTATTATGCAAATCTCATTCGTTGTTTCCAAATCTCTTGCATCATGTTTTTGGACACTACTACAGCATGCTCCAGTCCTGTGATAGTATTGCTAGGTCCCATGATGCTGACCGTCAAGCTGTTTTAACCTTCGGGCCTGGGCGATCAACATGTCCTGAACCAGAGCTCTGGCATTGAATGAGGATCTCGCTGACAACCGCGAGCGCATAGCATGAACCATATTTTGCCAGCATGTATATCTTCGCTTCTACAATCCAAAAAATATGGACTTCTACGACGACAACTTACAGGAGTGGTCTGCATTGGCCTTCTTGACTCTCGAAATGATGCTTTAAAGCTGGCGGAGCAGGTGAGGCAAGTTCGCAAGACCAAGCTGGGTGAGCACAATTCTGTCACTGTGACGTCGATGGAGTTGCTGGCATACATTACCGAGCGAGACAGGGCAAATCCGTGAAAGCCAATAGTAGCTTGTCGGTCACAGCATCGACTCTCAACGCTCTAGCGACTGAATCGTTCATGAGGCAGCTGATCAAGATATGGACTTGTCTTCATGACTTTACGCATTAAATGGTAAGGAGTCAACTCGCTGTAACCCAGTACGTCGGCTTCTTTACTTCGAAGTAGAAGTCACAACTTCTCGAATGACACTCGAGCCCGAACAGCGCGGTTAGGGCTGTGTGGTAAACATAGAGACTGGTCTCACTCCTGTATCTTCTTGAACATGATAATAACCTGGCGAGCTTGGCCGTACGCACACAGAAATAACCTTTTACACTACGACTCCTCCCGAAATGCAAGGAGTATGCAAGTATGTGGCAGAACAGCGGAGGGGTGTACAGGTCTCTTGTCCCCACTTTGCTCTGTGGCGTTTTCTGGGACAGCTCGGGAGCCCGGAGAACTCAAAGGTCTTGTGATGTTGAAATATCGCGAGACAGCCAACGTGTTTCAATCGTTATTGGGACTTCAAGAATACTCCTCCAAGATCGCTTGAATAGCTTGAGACATCATGCGAGTCGCTATTGACAAGGTTTCAATTATTAAGGGGATATTTATGTATATACGATAGAGTATTAAACTTTTAGATTGTATGCGGTAGGAACCATATTTGGATATACTTCCGGTTAGGTTGTTAATTGGGTCGTAGCTTGGGTATAGTAGAAAATGTGTCCGTTATGGTAGAAAGGTAAGCAATAAAGCGATGACTAGTGAGTATAAACTAAGTATCAGGGACTAGACTACCCCTAAACAATAAGAGAATAGAGCATAGTTTATACATAGAGAGCGGTTGTTTAAATTAGGTTTAACACTTTTTAAGGTCCTTTAAAGTAGTATATATCTCTTATTATATACCATTAAGTATAAAGAAGCTATAATTAAGGATTAAAAATCTCTAAAATTATTAATTCTAGGGGTGTTATTAGGAATAACTCATCAGGCTTTAAGCTTTATATACATAACTTATACTATATTCTTTTATAATGTCTAAAGTACTTTCGATTTAGTTTTTCATAATGATCCTTAGGCCGATTAACAGTACTCATCCACCCTACCCAAAACACCACCAAAAATGGTCCCGAAGGTGATGCGCCCGGGCCCTCAGAGACCAGCAATAGCTGGCCCGAAGATCGTTATCAAAAACCACACCGAAAGTACAGGTAGCTGGCAGGTGCTCGACACGTGCGAGTGATCAGGATGGTAACAAAAAAGGGCCAGACACGCAACAAGAGATACCATGGCTTCCTGTCATATGAGGAGATCCCGCCATGGTACCAAAACAACGACTTCATACGCCATGGATATCGGCCTGTCATGAGTAACGTGAAGACTTGCTTCAAAAGCTGGGCATATGTTCACAACGAGACCGTCAACATATACAGCCATCTGATTCCTGCTATCCTTGCAGTGGTGAGCCAAAGCTTCGTATATAAGTCCTTTTGGTGGTTTTATCCCCAAGCGACTACAAGAGACTATATGATCGTCGCATTCCATCTGTGTACTGCAGCACTTTGTTTTGGTCTATCTGCCTGCTATCATACCCTGATAAATCATTCAGCACATTTAAACGGTCTCTAAAGTCGCCTTGACTATACCGGTATCATCATCCTCATATTGGGTGATTTTGTGTCTGGAATCTACGTTGGATTTTATTGTGAACCGATCTTACAGAATACTTATAGGACAATGGTATGCTTGAAGCGCATTGTTTCCTATGAAAAGTTTGACTAACCATGAAACATTTTTAGATAGGTACTCTCGGTACCCTAACTATATATATTGTCGTCCATCCATCCTATCAAAGCCGTCAATATCGCCTGTTCCGACTCTCCACCTTCATCCTAACATGCCTCTCTGCATTCGGCCCATCATTCACGCATCAAGATTATTTCCGATTGAGCAACTCAATAAACATTCAGGGCTTCCCTACTACTACATGGAGGGCGGGATAATCCTTCTTGGTGCCTTGATCTACGGCGCGCGTTTGCCAGAAAGGATCTCTCCGGGAACATTTGATATTTGGGGATGCTCACATCAAATTTTCCACGTGCTTGTCGTGCTAGCTACGTGTATACATCTGCTCGGTGTTCTAGATGCATTCAGATGGAACTACGAGAGTCGGAGGTGTGAGACTGGTGGTGGTCATTGATGATCATGTGGAATCTGCCTGTATGTACTCCAAATGCCGAATAAGTTCTGTGCATTCTTCCTCTTGGCTCCTCTTAGTGAAGCTGCTTCTAGTTAACAAAGTGCTTCCTCATTATTTCTGCATGCCATAGATCTGTCTTTCCACGGACTGCTGCTTGTGCTGAAGCACGGTGCAACGATCAGCCTCAGCTAATATTAGATTCTCGCTTCGAGTTTATGCATGACGACAATGGACAGTACCGATGACTCATATCTGGCAAGTGAACATTCACATATTCGATTTCGATCGTGCAGATCGTCTGTATCGATAAATCGTGCGACACTCGCCCGCAGTCGTCGCGCATTGATTGGGTACCGACTTAGGGATATTCCATATTTCTAGTCGATGATGTATTGTGAATGGTCAACACGTCTTAGATTCACCTTTTTGTAGGCGCACATGGCGCAACGCATTGTCCAGGGTTGTGCTTGATCGTTTTCCGGACGCCTAAGGTGCATAATGCAATGCATTATGCAAGACTCTCCGTGTTCTCCGGGTACCGGCCTGGCATCGGCATAGCATCATTGGAAGTTGAGGCAGAAGCCGTGTTGACCACTTATAATGCATCATCAGACAGAGTCACGACAGATTCTCGAGTCGGTACCCAATCGATACGATTGCCTGATACGTTTAGCTCTTCCCGTACCCTTACATTAGAAGGTTTGGATAGCCATGTTACTCCCAGCTCAATAGACTACTAAGAAATGCTCCAACACTAAATGCCTCATTGCTGACGGTGATGTTCTATAGCTATGCCATATACGCCGATTCTCGACACTTCGTGTAACTTTCGATTGGGAAGTCGCCATTATTTATCGAGGCCTCTAAAATCTGTGTGATAGTATCCCAAAATATCAGTTGCAATGAAGCTAACATGAGTATTAGCCCGCCATTTTCGAGCATACGGACGAGGAATCTTCGCTGGTGACTTGTTTGCGTCTGAAGAAGGACCAAATCATTGATGCTAGTACTCTTCTGAAATTGCGGACTAATCAGCTTGACGGAGATGATGTCTTCGCCCCGGAGTTTCTTCAAGAAATTATCTTTGGTGGGGTCCAGTTCGAGGATGTCCACCTCGAGAGCGATACCGAAAAAGTGTTCGAAGGCTGGCAAACGTTGAAAATTAGATACTTACCCCATTTGGATGTTGGTGATGGCCCATACCATATCTATAGAGGTCTTCTCCATTCAGTATGGAGAGTATACGAAGATCATCAGCTTGCTTTTGTCCAGGCTACGTGGCCATCGACGGACGATGACGGGTAACTTGGCATGCCGTGAACGATATCTAAAATTACAGAAAGAGCTAATCTTGGTACCAGAGCCTTTGTCCAGATCAACGCTGCAGGTAATGGTTACCGAGGACACGGGATAGCGGTTCCCGCGAGGTCCTATATGCAATCTTTCAAGTCGTCAACTTCAGACACTCAAATGTCTTCGCACAGGTGAGAGATCTATAAAGTTCTACATTGATGCCAGAACCAAAGTTGGTCAATCCATTACCATCGAGTCATACTGAATTTTTCACAAACAGTCCTAGCCTGCTGAAAGGCATTAGAGTTGCTATCAAGGACAATTACCACATTCGTGGTATTCGAACATCACTCGGTAACCGTGCTTATTTCGAGACATCTCTTCTTCAGGAAAGTAGCGCAGAGGTGGTGATCCGACTAGTAAATGCAGGCGCCCAGGTAGTTGGAAAAACGCATCTTAGCTCTTTTGCTATGATGGAGCATCCGACTCAAAGCGTCGATTATCAGGCCCCATTCAACCCGCGAGGAGATGGCTATTTGATAACGGGTGGCAGTAGTGGTGGAAGTGCTGCGGCAATCGCAGCTTATGACTGGCTAGATATTGCCATTTGTAGCGATAGTAAGTTTGTTTCCTTGGAAGGGTGTCAGCCTATAGCTTACATACACAAGCAACGGGCAGTGCTCGCATCCCCGCTCTTCAAGTGGGAATTTTTGGATTTCGTCCATCAACCCACTCCATTCCTGGGGAAGGCTTGGTGAAAGCCTGGCCAGCTGTAGATACCCCTGCATGGTTTGGAAGGGATCTAGAGATGTTTCCGAATGTCTTGAGCGTTTTGCGCCAAGCTGAATTGGAGTCGCAGAGACCAAAGAAGCCGCCATTCGAGATCCTCTATTTGACTGATTTCATACCTAAAGAGAATCCCGAGCAAGTGAAGGCTATGGAAGACTTCATCAAGGATATGGCAAAATCTACAGAATGTAATTACCGACACATCTCTATCCGAGACGACTGGCAGGGAACGGCACCCGTTGAGGAGAAAGATTTACGGGAATATCTGTACAATGTTAGTGCTCAATGAAGATTAATGCATTTAATTACTAAAGTCATCCCAACAGACAACTCGCCACGGCTGGTTCTACTCGGCCTACCATGCTTTCGACGAGTTCAGGGAGAAATACGTGGAAGCGCATGGTCACGGTCCATTCGTGACAGAAGTTGTAAGATGGTATTGGTAGGGACCCAAAGGCTATGTTCCCTATGCTTAGAACTCACCACAGCCAGGTCCCTAGGCAGTGAAGTAACCATGGAACAGCATGTAGAGATGATGAATCGCCTCTCGGTTTTTAAAGCCTGGTTTTTCGATCGTTACATGGAGAACGGGACGCGCAACAACGTCATAGCACTGCATATCGATATTGTCGAAGCAAAATACCGAGACATGTATCCAGGCAACAGCAACCCAGAAGTTCCAGGACTCCGTGCAACATACCTCTCAGCGATTTTGGAGGCTCCTGAGTTGGCCATACCAAGTAAGAGAACCCCATGTTGTTCGATGCACGAGATGCGATTTTAATGCTCCATGCTGACAGCCGCCGCTCCCAGTTTCTCAGATATCGTATCAATCCCGTATCACCAAGGGAGAAGAAAAGCTACCAATGGTTGTATCCCTTATGGGAGCTCCAAATACGGACATGGATCTTATTCGATGGACTCTGGATGCGTTGCGTAAAAGTGGCCGGATGACGAAAGTTCAAACTGGCAAGGTGGCTTTCGAGCCTTCAGCAGGGGATATTGGGAGGTTTTAGCTACAGATCTTCACTGGTTAAATTCAACCCTTTGCAGAGAATATTGATGAGCTCCAAGCGTTTGAACCCTCAAAGCGTATACAGCCAACGGAGTACTCACCGGGAACCCTTGAACCGCAACATAGCTCTTTTCCTCCACTTTGAAAGACAACGTATCCACAGGATATGATTCTAGTGATCTTGGCTCGAACTCGCACGTTCTTTACTAGATCGAGCTGTTTCCTTGTTGTTGAATCTTTCCATTTCGCTGCACAAGGCGGCGGCCACAATGAACTACAATTGATTGCGAAGCACTTTTCCATTGTTTCAGTCCGAAGCGGGGCCATGCGGCATGTTAGCGGCGGCAATTAAGATGATCGAATATTAGGCGATCGGATTAGTCGCCGGAGCTGGGTTTCTTCGCCCCCAAGCCCAGGATCAGTTTGAGGGTACTTTCAGGGGTCCTTGATTCCCTTTATGCACCAGCCCTAGGGGCTATACGGTTGGATGTTGTATACGATTGATAGGTAATTCCTTCTGCTTGATATCTTGGCCTGTATACATAGCCAATCCCCTATTCGATGACGCGTGACTTTGATTCTATCGCAAAAAAGTTCGATCTAAGTATGGTGTAGGTCCTTAGTGCTCCTCTGGTCAGGGGTGGGAAGCGGAAAGGATGATGATTGCCCGAATTTTCAGCTCTAGGCCTCGAGGGCCTCTACTCCTCGCTACCTGGACCGGCGGTGCTACTAGTTGCCGCGGGCGATGCTGCCATCGACCATTAGTGCTACCCTTGACGATGCACCCTTGTGGGGGCCAAAATATTTGGCCTTGGGGGCGCCAATATATTTGTCCCCCACGAGGCACCCTAGTCCCCCAACTGGCGCGCCGTAATTAAGCAGTGTAGCAACCGATGTTACGGGGCAAAGAGGAGCACAGCCCACTAAAATCTCATTCTCTAATATAGATATCCCTCAGCACAGTTATCAACTACATGACCATCTTTAATTCTCACCAAAGCCTGCTTCAAGCTTGCGCGCGTCTCCCGCGCATCTATCCCTCGCACGCGCATTATGGGGCAAGATAGCGTATATATTTCTATTGGAGCTGCTCGACTCAATGAAGAGGATGGTCTCGTCACGGGCCAGAGAAAACGCCTCCCTCTTCCGCCATATGACAAAGGCCACATGACAAGATGGCTGGCTTTGTCTGGACTTGTGCTTGTCTGGATCAGCGGCGTTGTTTGCATTGCTATTGCCGGCACCTTATTTGCGCAACAACGTCCCTATACTGCGGTTGGCCAGACTGCGCAGTTACCTGCTGGGTCTGTCGTCATAGGCAATCAGGGGGAAGTGTACGCTTTTGTTGTCACCGCACTCGTCACCATCTGCACGGAGAGTACAGGCTTCGTCCATGATGTTTCCTTGCGATGGGATCTATTTCGAGAGGGTCGACTACGTTGGACTACAAATCTACGCTTACTGTCAACGAGCAGAGTGACTCCAGCTACCCGTACTCCTTCTAATATTCTCTACTTCCTTACGCTAGCGCTCGCCTACACGGCCTCGTCGCAGATCTTCGTTCCTACCGCCTTTTCAGCGATGTATATGGCGGCCATAGATGGATCTCAGTCATTAGAATTCGGCACGTCAGCCAGCGGAGCCGCTCTCATGATACTTGGGATTTGTTTGACTATACAAGCGGCCATTGTGACATGGATATATCTCGCCTCAAGACGGCACATCAAGACTTGGAGCTGCAATACGCTTACAATACTGTTGGCTTGCATGTCATCTGATAGTGCATTGGTGTCCGCCAGCGACAACCCTAAGTATTCGTCATTGGATTGCACAGCTAGTAGGGTCTCCCACGAAAATGACCAGATTGTAGAACACCGACTAGGTCCACCACCTCCCTCATACCCCTGCAACCGGCAAGCAAGCCTTTTTGCGACGCGGAAGTCAGCTATTAGTCGAACGCTATGCGTGATCTCAGCCTTACCAGTCCTTGTTCTTATTTGGGCTGCTATCGTCCTCAATGCGTGGAGACGAAGTGGTACCCCCATCTCCTTCAATGAATTTGCCGGCGATCGCGCGAAGCTCAGTACCATATTACCAAATTCGCAGTACTATCCAGCAATCCAACCCTTCTCAATCCAACAAGATCCGGGGCCAGCGCCCTCTCTAATAAATGCGGGCACCGCTATCTTTGTCTGCCTTATACTCGTGTTCTGTTTACAGGTCTATCTAACTTTTGCTCTGCACTGCGCCGAAGTTCTCATCAATTCTGCACGCGACCAGCGCTTATGGGAAAAAGCAGGCCAAAGAGGGAATTCAAAGGCCCGCGGCGCACCACTCAGAACTAATGTAGTTGTTTCTTTCCTCGCGAGTCCTCCGAACGTCCTTCTCCTTGCGGCAAAAATCGTTGCGCACTGGCTATTCAATCAATCACTCCTACCCGTTGTGATATTTTCGAACGCTTATGACGACGATAACTGGCAGTGTATACTGACACAGATTTCTCTTTTCGGAGTGCCAACCCTTTGTTTGGCTGCGGTGGCCATGGTGTTGACGGTAATCGCGTGGTATGAGGCTTGTAGGTCCCCGAGGGGTCCACAGCCGTCGACGTATGGCCATCTACAGACTTTGACGGAGTTGGTTGATGAATGGTGGAGTGGCGAACGGCTGTACTGGGGTGATAAGGGAGTGACGAATGATGGCTTGTTGCGGCGCGCTGGGACTTCAGGGAATGCTGGTGCTGTTGGTCCTCTTCATTTCGATGCAGAATATATGTAACAACAAATCGAATGTGACAGCAATATGGAATCAGTACAAAAGACTCTGGTAAGTAAGCACGAGATGGTTCCAGACTCACTCCTAAGTGAGATATAGGACTACCGAAAATTAGTTGTGTTCAAAGCAGATCACCCTGAGTCGAGCAAGCGCTGTACTCAAGGCTTGGTGTCAGACCTTCAGGCTCACTCGCTGGAGTGCCGAGCCTTTTGGCGAGCCTCCCAACCGCCCGAGACCAAAATTTGAGTATGACATAAGAGAAGAACGCAGGCGTTATGGCCAACACGCTGACCTACTCTGCATATCAATACCCCAAGCTCCGGTGAAAAGCAAGACCACTGTTCATTGTTACAATCGCAGGATGAGAGCTATCGTCAGCAGGAGCAAATGATCGATCCGATCTCAGACTGAACTCCGGTCAATCATACATCGTGGGACCCGAATACAGCTGTCGACCAACGCTCACACCAAGAGGTCTCCCCGATTTAACGAAGCTGTCCTTCAACGTGTTTGCTAGCATTATATCTGCGCCTAAATATTTCTTAGTCAAGGTCAAATCAATGCTGTGGACGCGAACATACCAGGGGGTCCTAGGAATGAGACAGCGACGGGAAGACACTCAATTCGCTCGCTGATGCGCGAAAGATATATGACCTCGCCGACTAGAGCATATGGCGTTAGGCCACACTATCTTTGTGGATGCCAGGAAGACGTTACCTGGAACACTGATTTCAGGAGCCCCAAGCACAGGAGAAAGCCAAAGAGGATCCCATACATCCTGTGCAAAAGCCGGTCTGCCTAAGTATTAGCGAAGAGAGTAGTTCAGAAGACTGGTGATGTACCCTGGATCTGTATCGCGATAATTTGGTTCCGCATCTTTGATGGGAAGGACGACAAGAGCTGTCTGATCATTAACGTGCAGGACTTTCTGCAAGACCCAGTCCATATAGATTTCCATGCGTTGCATTGCGTCATTCCTCTGCTCGAGGGTAATGCCACTACCAACTTCCCTGTTATGAAAGCTGGAGTTAATGAAGTGAAATACATTTCCAGGGGGGGTACTACCATCTCCAACGAGTAACCTTGTTCGTGAAAGGCACTCGGTGATTATTTCGAGCGTAAGTACGGCGGAATTCATCGGAGTTGTGAAAAAAGTCGTAAACAAACGAATTTTGACCTGCCTATTCAAATTCTTAGGGATTGTGATCCGATTTGGTGGAGAACTTACATCTTGAAGGAAATCATCCAAAGATTTGCCGGCCGCCTCTTTGGGGGGAGACTCGAGCCATAAGTCTTTGAACGAGATCTCTTTGATTTTTATCTCGCAATGGTCTGCAACGTCCTGGACGATCGTCTTCAGCATTTTCTGTTGCTTCTGATTCGCCACTGGCAGGTAATCAAGTGGATAGATGATGACGGTAGGCTGAACGAAAATTAGACAAAGTAAGGACCCTCGGTATTGAGCTAGCACATTACCCTGTGGTGTTGCGGATGCTCGCTAGGTCCACACCAAGCCCTGACAAAGGTCTCAAGTCCATCAATATCTCGAGCAAAGAGCGCAGGGGCATCAAATCGGCTGGAGATATCAGTCACGGCGTATTCTGGCTACTAGGAGGGGTTGAGGCGAAAGAATAACCGCTCGGGTGATACGATGAAGTGACTCACGAGAAACATGGTTTAACACCCTCAAGAGACAACGCAGCACGCGAGAAACGGAATTGGAAACAACCATTCACGAACGCGGGTCTCCGACTGCTCCCAGTAGCTGTGATCGTTGGACATTAGCGCAACGCGCAATAGAGTAGAGCCACCTTACTATCAGAACCAATAGTGAAATCCAGCCATTCGTACGAAGCTATAGCAGCAGCACTTCCACTGCTACTTCCAACGGGAGACTGATAGCCATCGCCTCTTGGGTTGAAGGGTGCTTGGAAGTCGACTGCTTCTATAGGGTCCTCCCTGGAAATCATCGAGCTGCATTTCGTCGTGCCCACCATCACAGCACCAGCATCAAGTAACTTCTGTATCGCTGGGGCTGTGGTCTGCGCTGGGGTTGACATAGCGTAAAATGCACGGTTTGAAAGAGCCATGCGCAAACCGAATATGCCGAAAAGCTCCTTTACGCCAATGCGCTTGCCGAGAAGAGGTGAATCCTTAGATCGACGACTGCAAATCCTCGACGGCACAGCTACGCTCAACGAGTGTGGGTTTCTGCCGGCAATTCCCAGCGACTCGAAAGGTCTTTTGTAGTTAGATAACATCATAGAAATAAGGGTCGTTAAACATGCCGATTATTTTTAGACACTGGCTTGACAGGCACCATAAATGCGCCTTGCTCGTCATCATATAATCGATACACTTGACTGAGCACGTTCTGTGACAACGTGTACGGACCAGACTACTTGCTGTCAGTGGCGACGACAAGATTCTGACAAGTGTCGAACTCAAATACTGACCGGCAGGTCCAGGCCGGGGACGATGGCATGCCAGGCAGTCCAACCTTTTATTTTCGCCACCAGAGCCGATGACGGAGGTGAGTCCAAGGATTTTGGAGAGCTGATGATAAGCCTGTCAAGGAAATCAATGGTCCAAACGTCTTCTTTCAGATCCCGGAAGGCCTGCAGACAATTTTCAATCCAATTTTCGTCCTCCAGGTCTGCTGCTGATGCCGATAAAACAGTCACTAGACGGTCTGCTCCAGGGATCTCGAGATTTGGTAAGTTTGCCTCCACTGGAATCGCAGTATATCTAGCTTCTCCTACATTGAACACAGGGTGCCGCTCTTCGACATTTGGCCACTTGACGACGTTTCGATCCATGCTATTGCAAAGAGTAGGATGACTTGGATTCCAGACAGAAAAAATTTGATCAAGGTGGGGAGAAGCTGGACTCATATTCGCAGGTGAGCCAGACAAGAAATAGCCCTGGAACGGCCCTACTTAGGCGCCTGGAGCTGGAGAATCTGGCCAATCAATAAAATATTGCCTCACCTTATTCGCCTACCGCCCTCGGGGGACAAATATACTGGCACTCTACAACATGAAGCCAACTTCCACGATCCTATAACTGCTCTAGCATGACAGGGATAAATTCACTAGAAACTTAAATCTAGTAAGAATCGTTTGAATTCAAAAGGATTTAAGTGAAACCATCTAACAACATTACTTAATACAGGTCTACTTCTGTCCTGAAAGGACCAGCTTTTTGCAAGGGATGCCAATATTTCTGTCCCCTGCGAGCCAGTGTCCCTAAGAAAACATCGTGATGGACCACGATGATGCCGTCCTTAAAAGGTAGGGCTATACCAGGATTATCTACAAGTTACTGGCTAATAGTCGCTCTAGGCTACGAAACGTCTTATCAGTGATCGAACGTATTCGTGAGACTTTTCAGTGTCCCTCTATCTCGGTCGGTGTCCTCTATCAAGGGCGCACTTTCCTCATCAGGGTTTCGGTTATGCAGATCAAGGTGCTTTTCGTGCTCCTGATGGGAATACAATCTACTGCCTCGGATCTTGTACCAAACCTTTGACTGCCGTCGCATTAGGGGTATCGGTGGAGTCGGGTTCTGTCGATTGGGACACCCGTGTCATCGAATATGTACCTGAGTTCATGACAACGTATGGTCCGGAAGTTGGTGAAAAGGCTACACTTCGCGACATGTTGTCACACTCAACAGGTCTTGCACCTTTACTCTTGGCGATCATGGGCAAGAACGCAGCCATCCTGCCTCGGCATGAAGATGTTGTCCATGTTTGTAGCAAGCTTCCCTTCTTAGCTCGGTTCCGGTCCGAGTGGAAATACAACAATTGGCCATTCGCTCTTGCAGCGCGTATTATTGAAATTCGAAGTGGGAGTTCATGGCAATCGCAAATACATCGGATTTTGAAAATCTCAGGATGGATCGGTCTTTCACCACCAGTCCAGATGATGAAAACATCGCTCATGGTTACAAGGTCTTCAACGATGGGCGCATGAGCGAGGACGGTCTACAATTGCTTAAAGGTGGGGATGCATTTGACGGCTCTGGCTCTCTTAGATCCTGCGTCAATGACATGATTACTTGGTGTAAGGTGCTTATCCACGCAATGAGAACCCAGCCTTCGATAAATGATAATTCCGAGGCGGCTTGCCCACCAAGTGTCGCCTCAGGCGCAATTGAATCATCCCATGGCTTGACAACACATAGTGTCCTCAAAGCCCTGCGGATAGCTACTCAGCCTCAGTTCCCTCTGGCTAAGGACTCGCGACAAGCCTACGGCCTGGGTCTCTTCTCCTTCTACCTACCAACATGAGAGATCAACACGGTTACCAATGGTCACGCACCTGATGTGATGAACGGCTATACATTGGGCGCAGACTCATCTCCTATGGTAGTCGTTGGTCACACAGGTGAGGTTGGGAGTTTTACGAATGCGTACTGGACCTTCCCAAAAACGGAAAGCGCTGTCATTGTGATGACCAATGCGAGCAGCACCTATGGGGATCCAAGTAATATCGTAGCTCAAGTCTTGATTAAAGCTCTCTTTGAAATGCAACCCGCAATTGACTATGAAAAGCTGGCTTTCGGGGTGGTGGCCAAGGCCAAAGCGAAATGGTAGGAAGTTCTTGACGCGTGGAGCGCTAAGAGGAAAGTAGGAACCCAACCACGTGAACTGACTACTTATGTGGGGATCTACACGAGCACTGACTTGAAGATAACTTTGAGCATCAGCACTGTGGAGGGAAATGCTGAGAATCCGCTCCGACTTTGCATTAATGGCCTACAAAATCAGATTTTTGACCTTTACCATTACCACCTCGATACTTGGACTTTCCTTCCTAAGTCTCATGATCAGTCTCTACAGATGGGTATTGGACACTATCTGTCTAGGTGGGAGAATTTCAACGTTAGTTTCGACAGACTGGCTGTAGGAACTTTTCGAGGGGTCACATGGTCTCTCGATCTTGATCCTCCCGCTGGCCCACAGGTATTTAGTCGAGTAGGCCCATGATTTTACGATCATTAGGTCTGCAGGTGATAAGTTTGAATCAGTTAGCAGTGTACTAAAGTCATGATCTCATAAGTTTGCAATCACCAAAACACCCAAGAGCCACGGTGCTGTACTTAAATGTCGCTAATTATGGTAGAGAGCAGATCACATTACAGCACATGTAACATACTAATGCAGCATGAAAGAGTGTGAAGCATTACGCTTATCGTAGGCGTGAAACCTATCTATCCGTTCCCTAGGGATACTCAAGTGTCAAATCATGGATGATGATCTCAGATTGAGTCCGAATAATATCAGCATACTCCGCGTATTCTGGGCCGTCAACTTCATCCAAATATGTAAGCGCGGCATTCAATGCTCTCTCGGGGCCGCACATTGCTCGGTGCAGTTGGATGTCGGAAAGAAGTGTGGCCCACAACTATGATTGTCTTATCAGCCAAATGTGTTGTGGTATGCAATAGCCCGGAACTTATATTTGGCAATGCTGGGCTCCTCTTTAGCCTTAAATTGGCTCTTCTGCGGAACATCTTTACCGTGAAGGATACTAAAAAAGTGACCAAGGCAACGCATGGAACTTGTATCAGGACGACTAATCCCCAGCCAACTGCATCCCTAATGCAGCCCCCAACGAAGCCCCAGGTGAAAGTCCAATGCCGTACGTTGTATGACGTATGGCCAGTGCAGTGCCCCTCTTTCTCAGTGGAATCACATCTGACCCCACAAATGTCGGAATAGCATGTATTTCACCTCCGACAACGCCTGCAACTGTTCTCTTTGAGAGCAAGACCGCTTCAGATGTTGCTACGCACATCGGATCACCGCCGCCAAAGGTTGCATTGCTCAAGACGAGCCCAGCTCGCCAACCGCAGATATTAGTCAGCCGCCCACAGAGCGATTATGACGCCGCTGTCACAATCAAGTACGCAATAGCGAGCCATGATAGATTTGAGAAGGATAAGAAGGAGGTAGGGATGCCACCAGGGAAATTGGAACTGAAAGCGGAGTCTAAATAAGTGGGTACGATTAGCTTTCCTAAATCCTGATCCGGCAAAACTTTGAGCACGCCGGATATATCTAGCGCTGAAGAGGAAACCTAAGTTGGACGACGACATTGCAATGAGTGAGGTAACTGCGTCCATTATTCCCCAGAGTATTCATGCCCATGAAGAACCAAGGATCAGAATCGATTCCAGGTGCACAATGCCTACTCCTCATGCTCTACAGAATCAAATCTTGGTATTCCGATCGCGAGTGTTCCAGGCCAAGGTACAACAGCGTCATCACTGATGCTGGTAGGTACAGTTTCACTGCTGGTCATATTGATGTTTTCTTTTGCTGGAAAGATATGTTTCCCATGTCTTGTCTAGAAATCCCTCCACGACCGACACTGAGACTAGCCCTGATGATGAATCCGATCAAGTCGCGGGGTGTGCGACCCTCAGGATGTTAGACACAAGACACAACAAACCTTCGCATAAGCCATCCGAAGGGTGGAGTGATTTTGAGACGTGAGGTTGGGTACTCTTTCTTCTGCATTTTACCGGCAAGCGGAAGAAAATGGTTTATGCCATATATGGGACAACCTGTACGAGTGAACGAGGGGGTTCTGCATTGATGCTGCACTCAGCAAGAAAGTTGTGTGAGAGTAGTACAAGGTGCGTATCTGTCAATCTTGCGTAGCCCAATCATACCAGTCATAGTTTACATTATGAAGCCCATATTTTTTTCCCCCCAACGCAGTTATTATTGTGCAGTATAAACATGACGAATTCAAGTCCGTCAGCCCGACTCACAGGAAAAATCACTTCCGAGCATCTATTTCGAACGTCCAAGTGTACCCAACAGAGCGATGTTAATCACTTCCAAGTGAAGCCTTCGCAGCCTGCATTTCTTCATCCGTCGGCATATTGGTAATCAGCAGATAAAGCACATCCTATGACCAGCAAACATATTAGCTCAGACGTCTCCAACCGCAGAGACTTCAGCATGCTTAAAACATACGAAGCACATACCTTCTTCAGCTTCCTCTTTACCAGCCCCAATGGGCCCCCAGCCCGATTCAGCTGCCGATCCATTCTCCTCGCTGCTACCCGATTCCTAATTCTATTTCCAGCTCTTCCTTGTTCACCAGGACCAGATCCTTTCCCCCGTGCAGAATCCACCAAACTCAACCCCTCGCCTATCAAACCAAGTGGTCCTCGGCCCAAACCACCTTTTCGACCATCCCGTGTAGAAGCATCAATACGACCGCCTGTGACAAAGGAGACGAGGGAGCCGCTGTATACAGCGTGATTGGGGTCGCCGTAGCGGGAGGCGAATTTGGGTTTGGTAGGGTTCGCGGAGGCGAGGATCGAGTCAGGGTTTTCGGAGAGCTGGGAGAGATGGTTTGGTTAGTGGAGGTGGTACGCGAATAAGGTCAGCAAGGCGAACTTACGTAGCTGGCTTGTGCGCGTTTATCCATATATGTTGCTATGAATGCTCCCTTCGCCTTTAGGCTACTTTTCTTCTTGCCGTCGGCTTCATTTGCAGCTGCTACGGCATCCAGATCGGGAAAGACGAGCGGTGCTGCTTCGGGCATTTCGAGCTCGCCATAAGTCTTTCCGCTAGAACTGCGCATGCTGTTGAGTTGTCTCTTGATCGTTGATTTGGAGGGATCGAACGACGTCAATAGCGTTTGAGACAGATCGACGGACTCGTGTGAAGCTCGTTCCCCTGGGGCATATTTCATTACTAGGCAAATGAGACCTCGTGGCTTGAAAAAATTCTCGTTCATCTGAACAAGGAAGGACTGATTTCTGATTTCAGTGTTAGCATGATTCTGAAGGGTTTATCACCGTCAATTGAGGGCACCTCTTGTTTGATTGCAGAGTTTTAGCCATGCGAGCTGCTGCCATTACTACAGCCGACGTAATAATAGCAGCTGGGCTAGGAACAAAGCCGGCGATCATCGCTCCTATCAGCACTACATCAATCACTGGTGAAGCCTGGTAATGGTCGAGTCAGAATGTGAGCAGGTTGGACGCCTAGGGTAAGAGACCTACTTTGCTAGCTTTATCCATGGTCTCGAGGAACTGCAGAAATGTTGTTTGATCAATGCCGCACTCGGACAGTACAGGCGCATAGGCTCTTACAAACCCACGGGTCTTGTCTCTGGGCCTTCGTTGCGGGATAATAACGGAGCACGGTAGTCTACTGGGTCTTTGGGAATATGAGGGAGGAGGATGCTGGCCGATGAAGGAGACGACAATTTTATCAACATAATGCTGACGATCTTTTTCTCCCAAAGAGCTAACTTCCAGATTATGCTCGTCAGTAGCACGAGGAGTAGTGGCGGCAGTTTGCTCTTCCGCAGCGTCGTTCAGTTCCCAGTCGGCCTCGTCATTTTCTTCTTCGCTGGTGTATTTGGGCGGAGGATCGTCGGGACCATTTTCAAGTTCATTTTGATCCACAGGTACAGCTTGGCCTTTGGCAATGAGTTGATCAGCCTGATATTCCGGGACTCGGACGATGTCTTGGTCCTGTAAATCATCTGTCGTGGCGCCCTGTGCTGGTTCTCTGCTGGTACTGGCCTGAGCCGTGTTTTTAGACATTTTGCGTGCTTCTCTGGCCTCGGCAGCAAGGCCTATGCCAGAACCGACTAGCTTGATAAGTATGCTAGCCATGGCTTGTCAGAGGAAAGCGATCTTTGTTGAAATGACACGGAGAAGACGCGTGAAATTCTAGCGAGGGAACAACGCTCGATGTTGGCCTCCAGTCTCACGAAAGGCACGCCGTAGTCTAAGAAAAAAGACGGCTGAAACGTTTCGATCTAGAATTTGAAGAAACCTTAGAAGAGATCAAAGGTCCGCGGATGAGAGACAGAGAAGAGCTTCTGAGCCATGTTATATATATTTTCAAGGAAGTGGTTGAGCTTTATGCAGAGAATGGTGATCTAAGCCGATTACAGTAATCGTTGAGCAGTCCCAAAGCGAACACAGCCCGCGGCCGTCCGGCTTGTCGCAATGTCATCCTGCACGCAAGAAGGAATATGAAAGCGGTGAAGCGGTTCCAATCGGAGGACGAATTCATAAACAGTCATTATGCATACTCCGCATCTGCCTGCACGCGCACACTCAGCGGTGGAAATGCGGTGGCTCATGATGGCCCGACGAGATGGAGAGGGCAGTGAGAGTGTCTGGAGAGCGAACGCGAGAACGAAAGCGACTCTGTCTGTAGAGTCATCAAGCTAGCTCGAATACCGTTAGCCTCACTGAATTCGTCCACCGCCTGTACATAGCTATGCAACAGCGATATGGTAATAGTAGTATGACAATAATAATATGGCAATAGCGATATAGTAATAGTAAGATGATGGCTACGTGATAGCCATGTAATAGCTATGTAACAGCGATGTAGCATAGCAATATACTAGCTATTTAGTTGAACAGGTCGGCCCTAAAGACCTGTTTTAAGTGGGGTGTGGGGTCGTGTTTTAGGGGCTGGTAATAGAGGGTTTTTGGGTAGAAGCCCCCAAAGATCTGACCTAAAGCTTTTACTAAAATTTCGCTTGCGAAATGGCGACACTCTAGTCTAGTGCATCGGCTTATCATCGGGGTTAAGCCTACAGGACTCTGGTCATTGAATAATTTGCCAGCATACAATGGGAGTCACCAAGGCGATCTGTTGTAATAATCTGTTTTCTGCATCTTCTGAAGCATGTTTGTCTATTAGGTTGATTTTAACACCGTCTGCTTTTAGGGTTCCAATGAAACGGTAGATGTAAAAAGGCTCGGTGGCTGATCACAGGCGATTTCGAGGTCAGCAGTATCAACTTAATTTTCAACTTCGTTGCACCACACGTAATTGGTGACGGCGCCGCAGCTGGTAGCACCCATCGCTAAAGACGCGAGGCTAGCAGTGGTCTCTGATTATTGTCGGACAGTATTGCTTGCAAACAGCGACGAATGACACACTGGCTCCTGCAGAGCTTCGTACCTCTCGCTTAATTTGCTTGAAGATAGCTGACCCCCAACTGGTAGGGCTGTTTGAGGCTGAAAGCGGGGGTCGAGGTGGAGATTGCGCTCTCAATGTTAAAGGCTTTACGTTGCGACGTCTTCGCTCCTCAAACACTCTACACACAAGAATCGACCAAGGAGCTGATTCGTGACACCTGATATCCGAATTGGATGCCATGGGGCAAGGCGAAGAGCAATCATCAGTAAGAGTCGAGGATCGCGGTCTCACAACCTTGCATCAGCCACGCGACGAGCAGTCGGTCATAGCGGACCTCGTCTTCGTCCACGGCCTACAGGGTCACCCACAGAGAACGTGGCAGTCATCGGTGACGCCTCAGCAGCACACGTCGGGCCGCAACCCTTTCAAGAGATGGAGGGACCAAGTGAGAGATAAGGAAGGAGCTGGCGTGTTTTGGCCGGCAGACTTGATACCTCAGGATTTCCCACAGCTGCGCGTGTTGACATACGGATATGATTCCAAAGTCACTGGATATTACGCGTCTAGTAAGAGTAAGAATGGGATATTCGACCATGGGAACTCGCTCCTGAATGCGCTGAACCGGGAGCGAATGAATCTGTCAGATCGACCAATCATTTTTGTTGCTCACAGTTTGGGCGGTCTTGTGGTAAAGCAGGCCCTTATTGAAGCTCGTGAACGAATTAGCAGCAGCCACATCTATAATATCTACACCTCCGCTTGTGCTGTGATCTTTTTCGGCACTCCACATCGGGGTTCCGATTCTGCATCATGGGGCTTAATAGCGAGTAATCTAGCCAAAGCTGCGCAAATGGACGTCAATGATGCCGTCCTTAGAGACTTGGACCCTGCCAGTGGCAGTTCTAAGTTGCTTGAATTGAGAAGGGACTTCCACGATGTCCTCCAAGATTCTCGGCAACAAAGTCCTCTTCAGCTGTATACATTTCAAGAAGAACTTGGTATGACAAGCCTGAAGGCGCTTGGCGGCAAGGTAATCCCAGTGTTCCTCCAGATTTGACATTACGGAGACGAAAGCTCATTTCTTTGCTTTTTAAGGTTGTCACGAACGAGTCTTCCTCTTTTGATTCGCCGGATTATGGCTATGATAGCATACATGCCAACCATATGAACATGTGCCGGTTTACAGGCATAACGGACGATGGATACAGAAAATTTAGAGATGTATTGAGTACCTACGTTCAAGAAGTAGTAGGTAAAAGTGCTGTAGATGAGCAAGCAGAGAGGCAGGTCCATCGAGAGTCTCTCGATGGTAAGTCACCGTAGCTCTTCTGAAAGAGAAACTGAATTGATCACTCATTCATTGATCCAGGACTGATGAGAACCCTCGATTTCGCTGAACGACGTTCTCGTGAGTACCAATTACAGAACCTTGACACTGACCAGAGCAGCTTTGGTTGGATATGGGATTCCGTTTTCGCCGACTGGTTGTCAAGTTCAAACCCTCTTTTCTGGCTGCGTGGGAAGCCAGCCTCCGGGAAATCAACGTTGACGCAGTATCTGGTCCACAACGACAGAACTTATTCCAAGCTTCGAGAATATAAAAATTGCGAGTGGCTGACGATCTACTTCTTCTTTGATTTTCGCGGAGGAAAGGGCATGAATAACAACTTCGAGGGCTTATTGAGATCGCTTCTCGTACAACTGCTGGATGCCATGCCTGAGCTCAAGGAATATACACCCTCTGAGTCGAGTACCCATTGGCATGAGGCCAGACTACGCGAATACCTGCTTTCAGTATTCGACCACAGTTCTAAGGGCCTATGTCTATTCATAGACGGACTGGATGAGTACGAGGGAAACCTGCTGCAACTCTTGCGATTTCTCACAAAGCTGCAGACTGTCGGCGAGAACTCGCGGACTCCTCGCAAAATCTATGTATCAAGTCGGCCTGAGCCAGTTCCTTCTGAGTTCTTGGAGGACACACCTAGCTTGTCGATGTCAGAAGAGAACGGACGAGGTATCCGCGCTTACGTACAATCAATAATGAAGGATATGCCTTCCAAGATCGCCGAAAACCCTCAATGGAGAGCTCTTTGCGATGAATTAGTGAAGAGGGCAGATGGTGTCTTTCTATGGGCACGCTTCGCTCTGGATGAGCTTATACAAGGCTTCTGTAAGGGCGAGAGTATCGATGAACTCTCAGATCGACTGGGAAGTATTCCTGGCGAGCTCGAAGGCATATACAAGCGTATAATAGATCGTATGGAACCGCAGGAGAGAAATGAAGCTCTTTGTATGATGCAGATAGCGTGCTTTACACCAGTATCTCTCTACTTACAGGACTTCTTGGTGGCGATGACTTTCATCATGGAAAAAGACCCGAGCATCCGAAAGTTTATTGGTCGCTCTGAGCTTCGAATGTTTTCTAGAAGAGTTCGGGCCAAGGGCGGTGGGCTATTGGAAATCATCGAAGTGAAGGACGTGGACGATAGTGACGAAGACAAGATGGAGAATGCACAAGATGAATTGAACCAAGATATTGATGACAACGGAATTGAAGGACGGGAAGAGCCGTCACCAATATTCGAGGTGAAGTTGACCCACAAGACCGTCAAGACCTTTCTTGATAAATGCGGGTGGCAGCTGCTGCAGCCACAAATGCAGATACTTCCTTGTGACGGAAACCTTCTTCTCCTCAAGGCATGCAGCAAATATTTAAAACAGTTTCTGGATTCCTTTCATAGCTACGACAATGAGTCTCCCATGGCCAAATATGTAATTCTCAAGAAAGGATACTCTAAAACATTATATCCACTCCTTGCATACTCTGCATGTACTCTATTCTACCATGCGCGTCGACTCGAAATCATCAGTAACGTTTCCTCATACGTCTACATTAAGGAAGTGCTTACCCCCAAGTTTGGACCCGTTCATCTCGCTCATGCCAAAAGTCATTCTCGTTATTCACGATGCCAATGCGGCCTAAGTCTTCTAACAGAAAGATATCCATATGATGTTACTTCACCTTTCGCGCATGCATTGCCAAAAACCTGCGAAGAGATCATTTGCACACATGCAGGCGATGAAAATTTCTCGATAGACGAAGCTCTGAACGAAGCGATCTTAGCTACTTGTTTCTGGGCCCACATCCAACCCAACTTGCTCCCTTATCTAGACACTTTCTCCCTAGTGCTGAGCAAGATCACTCAAATCAAGCAGTCCCACCTTGAACGGGCGATGGCGATGCCAGCACCAGTCGATATTTTGAGGTTGCTACTTGGTCACCAGTCATATGAGAATCTTCAGCTCGTTACAGATGATGGACGAAGAGCTACGCTCCTCTGGTTATTTCTCTACAGCAATATGACTTATTTCACCATCCATAAAAACTTGGTCGCCAATTTGAAGTTTCTCATAGAAAAGGGTGAGGATGTGAACGAGCCATGTGGCCCAGACGGTACTGCACTAGACTATGCCGTGAGACTTGAAAATAAGGCGTGTGCACCATTCATGGTCGCGGCACTTGTCTTGTGTGGCGCCTATAAAACAGTGAATCCTGACTCGCTCTCGAAACCAATCAAGTTCTATGATGCTCGCAGAAAATGGAGAGAAACCACCTTGGGGACCTATCTAGCAGGAGAAGATGGGTTCAACCCGCATCAATGGTGGGGGTAAGCAAGTCATGAGTCAGGGGCTGGTCTGTTGTCGAACAATGCCTCGGTGGGAGCGTCGTCATGTAATCTTCTATGATACCTGGGTGGAGGAAGGACTCGAAGATTGAAAGACGAGGAATGGTTGATTGAAGTTCTATATACTCCGGGGAAATGATGGATATTGGCAGTACTTATCAACCCGGGTAGCATTGCTTGTTGGATTGTGACACGAATCTGATATATAACCAAGCAAAATCCTATCATACTTGGCATCCCAATTCCTCCCGTATACTCGACCCAGCAAGATTGGTCACCAGACTCTTGAAAATAATACATTGTGCCTTCAACGATAGGGTTCTGGAAGGCTTTTAGTACCTCGTTCTTCACTGGGCTCGTCTCTTACTCAGCCATGAAAACTCTCAGCTCAGCGCTACCATGACCTAGCACAAGCCCATCACAATACAAAATCTTTGTACCTCTACATCGCAACGCCGGACTCAACGCCACATTGCGCTGTCCTTCCCTCGCGCCAAATCCTCCTAACCCCAATCCTAGCATCAACAAGCATCCCACGCCATCGTACCTTCGTCTTCTCTCCAAACACCGTCGCTGTCATGATCGACTTATATGTCATGTTGTAGGGATGTGTCTGCGTCTCGGTTACGATAACGTGTCTATGTATGAGTACTGTATTATTATCCAGTTTCATTACATTTCGCTATCGTTTTAGTATCTCGCGTTCGAAGGGATCGGCAGAGGGACTTTATTTTGGGAGATTTACTGGCTGGGCCCTTCGTCGTATAGAGGAGAGAAGGCCCAGTGGATTGTTATCTCACAGCTCGCTGCCTTCGACTACGATCACGTAGGAAACGCAGTAACCTTGATACGCGTTTGATCTGCAGAGCACACCATAGCACATTGAGCTGGTTTGCATAGGTATATCAATAGTGTATGGACCAGTGTTCAGTTTCATGCCAAGATGTTGGACTATTAGCATCAGCACGCCATTAGCGTTACCACTCTAGGGCGTTCTACTCCTATTGCCTACACCCAAGGTGTTGATCCATTATGTATATTAGGAGCCTCGATCCATGGATTTTAGCTCCTCACAGGCTAGGCAGTCTCATCCATCCATCTACTAGATCAACATCTTTTGCACCACCTTGCAACGAGAGGCTTGAAATTCTAATCAGTATGACTAAGCAATCTTTACTTCCATGATCGCCTCTTCATTTGCACCGACTGCAAACAAATTTACAATCTTCAGACCAGCAGCACAAAGCAATTCCTCATATTGCCTTGACGTGCGCTCCAACGCATTTACAGGCGAGCTCTGAAGCTGTTGCTGTTTTCCCCTGTTTCGCTACCAGAGCGTCCAGTATTTCCATTTCAAGTAACATGGAGATGGCGATATTTTCAATCATCTATGAAGCATTCAGGACACGCCAGAGACTTGACATATTAGATTGTTAATACCTGAAGTCTGAAGGCAAAAAGAGTGTCTGCAGGTTTAGAGGAAGCTACTTGTAGGCGTGTAAGGCGTGTCTGGAGTTCCTTGTAATTCGCAATGTCGTCTGACTTAATGTAGGCGTCTACCGCACTTTGGACTGCCTCCGTGAGCTCGCGCAGGTGCCTTGTGCCTTCCATCTTTGATGGGTTGGAGTGTACCACGCTTTGAGGTGAGGTCTTGGTTCAGAGCAGAGCAGAGCGGATGCAACGCATTCGCCCGGTCAACAGCGTAGGTGTAATATCAGTGGTACCACAACAAACTAGATCGGGCAATCTACACGGCGGATTGGATTAATTTGGGGCGAACTTCCGTATTGTCTGGGAACCTGGTACGTGAATAACCTCTGTAGGGCATGGGTATCATCGACTCGATTGCCATTACTCACTAATGAGCCCCTGGATGCGTGCCCGGGTACGTAAAGGCTCGAAGTGCTTATAGCGACTTAGTGAAAACTTCTTACAATTACCCGCGTCCGGTTTGACCATGTTACCCTGTGTTCCTAAGTCTTTGGGATCCGAATAACACCGAGTAGAATTCTCCCACGCTAAACAAGATTCCTATCAGTATGGCAACAAATCAAGATTCGATCCCCTTATTTACTTCTTAGTTTGTTGATTGAGTCTGTTGGCCAGTGACAGGTTTGGATCTCAGACAGGCTTGTGACACGACCGTATTATTTCGATGCCTATCTTAGCATCGACCAAGTGATGCCTTTTGTGATGCAGAAAAGGATGAAGACAATCTCCTTGTGGGTCTTTCACAGAGAAGATAAGTACTGCCTACCTTGCTATCCACAAGTCCTCCCCGAAACTCAGAAAACCCAATTCCATACCCATAGAATAAATTAGGGATATTGACACATGTGTCGCACTTTCACAGGTTACCTCGACTCAAAGCTCTTCTGGCAGCCTGATCTCGAAAACTTTAACGGCTTACACGCTCCTGTATACTGCTTCCTCGTTTCTCACGGTAATCGCGACGTCGTATTCGATCTCGGAGTTCGTCTGCTGCGAAAGGGTAACCCTTTGCAGAAGTAATTACCTATAAATAAGCACTTATCGACAATGAGGATTACCGTAAGAACGTAGTATCTGGTGCAGCTAACACAAAAGGCAACAATTTTATGGAGTGGGCCGCAGTGATGGACTGAGACAGAATCTTCCTGCTTTCCCTCGACTTATCTTGAGGCCCCCTGTCCTATCTTTCTCATTTCCGGACTTTTCAGTCCCAACCTCAAGCGCACCACGATACCGAGGCAGGAGAAAGAACCATCCGATCCTATTTCTCTATATAAACATTATTACAAACCTCTCCAAAGACCTCCAAGCTATGAGCACACTGATCTTGCACCAGCTTGACCCTCGGAGCCAAGTCCCGACCCAGGGGCAAGAACCTCTCACTTTCGCGTCCCGCTCCAATCCCTACCCCCATTACAACCTCATACACCGCCTTCATAGCCTTGTCCTTATCGCCATCAGGCTCGAACTTCCCGCCGGATATGATTTCCATAAGCTTGTCAACCGCGGAACCTTTGTAATCCTTCGGCATCAGATTCTTGCTAAGAAGTGTCGCATTCCCTTCTCCTATATTTGTGTTGAAGGTGCCGAGCCAGACGGTCAAAACGCGGACATTGAATGGTGCTACTTCTTTGGCCAGGACTCTAGACATACCTATATTTTCCTTCAGCTATCAAGAACCCCCATCTAATTCTGATCAATCGCTTGGTTGAAAAAGGTAGAAACAAAACATAAACCAACTCTTCACTTACCATCAAGCGCCGCCTTAGCCGCCGCATAAGCACCCATACTTTCCCTCCCCTCAAGCCCCGCCCCACTACTCATATTAACCACCACCCCAAACCGCCTCTCCCTCATCCCCGGCACCACAGCTTTAATCAATCTACACGGCCCAAAATACAAACTCTCCATCAGCCTTCTCACCTCCTCCTCAGTAAACTGTTCAACAGCTGCGAATATCGTGTATCCAGCATTATTAACCAAGACATCAACGTGCTTCCCGGAGGACTCGATGTGGGAGATCACGTTGTTGCAGTCCTGAGGGGAGTCGACGTCGAGGGTAAGCCAGTCGCCACCTTTGCTTTTAACTTCCTCGACGAGGTCGGGCGTCCGGGACGGGTTACGAGAGGTGGCAACTACGTGGTGGCCATGAGATTGGGCGAAGCGGGTGAGGGTGAGGCCGAAACCGGAGGAACAGCCAGTTATGAGCCATGTTAGGGGGCGGTTGGGCATGGTGAAAGTGGGACTATCTGACATTATGGTATTTTGTCTTCTATTCCTTTTTGTTTTTGCTTTAGCAGACTGTCCGCTGTGACTCGATTCGAGGTTTGAGTTTGGAGGATTTTGAGTAAGGTAGGTGCAAATTGATATAGGCGATTGATCCTGCATGATGACCTCAATGCTGCGGGTGTTTTATAAGGAGGTGTGGAGGTGGGACGGGTTTAACTTGGAGTTAGACCTAAACTCCGGCGTAGCGAAGCGCTAACCGAAGTGTAAAAGCCCCAACATCAGCCTATCATCTTTCTTCACAATAAGGGAACATAAGCACGATCATAAGGATCATATTCAGGGCTAGATAAACTGCCTGTTCTCAGGACTCGCTTGAAGTAAGCTAAAAGAGCATCAGCTGGCAGTAGGTGGGGTTTTTGAAGTCGACGGCAATTTGAGATTGTCTTTTGCTTGTCAATTAGTCCAGCCAGCGCCAGCCCCAGCGCCTACATACGATAGACCCTAGAGCACAACCATTTCAATAATCATCAAACATGACGAAGCTTGGGAGGACCTGAAAATCACCTGTCATACCACTATTTGGTAATTGCCATAGGGCCCATCGCTCTATTATATTAATTGTGTTAGTGCCTTCACGATGTCTCCTTAAATGCCTTTGCCAGCCGAGGGTCGACCTTCGATCCGGCTGAATCTGTATAATTCACATAATAGGCATTACAAGTCAATCGCCAATCCTTTCCCCTGACCTGCTTTCTTTCAACTTATACTCTTCATCTGCCTCCGCCCCCAAAGCGAGTACCCTTCCCAACGCCCAGCAGATGAACATGTTCTTCCCACTCCTCGCACGAGCTCGTATATACAAACCTCTAGCGGGCGCGTTTACGACCCATTCTCTCCCTCTAGTCTACCCGTCCTGCACCGACAAAGGGAGACGGGGGAGGTTCATGCTCGCTGGGGTCATGAGATGGGCCGGGGGATGGGGCGGGTATGAAGGGTACGTCGGTGGAAATGACGATGATAGATGCGGAAGGGGTTTCCTCGGTGGGGTCGGGAGCTGGGCTAGGGTATGGGGCGAGCGTGTGAGTCATGGCGGTGATGATAGATGCGGAAGGGATTGCCTCGGTTGGGGGGCCAGCCGGGCCGGGGTATGGGCCGAAGGATATGGCGGTGACTATCGTGGAGAGTATAGTGCCTGCGCCGGCTGTGGAGGCAGCGGAGGAGAATGCAGCTGAGCTAGGCACAGAAGCGTCACATGGGATGATTACACCTCCCGCGCCATAGATAGCCAGGCAGGGGACGTCGTCAGCAGTGTCAGAATCCAAGTCTACGTCGCCGTCCGTGTAATCGTCGCCAACTTCTATGTCTTCAGCCCCGTCCTGGTCGAAGGCCAGTGTGCATACAGAAGGACCTGCGGAAGCGGAGGACGATGTGGTAGAAGAGGAGGCGAAAGATGAAGACGCAGAAGAGGCGCTCGAAGTGATCGACGATGGTGTTGACGTGCTACTTATGGTAGTTGAACTGGCTTGTGGAGTTGTGCTTGGCGATGTATCACTCGCTGAAGGTTTGGCGGAAGGTGAATCATCACCGTCATCGTCCTCAGCTTTCTCCTTAACATCTTCTGCATTGTTCGAAGCATCTTCCAAGTCCGACACCTAAGGAAGACTTTAGCGGATAAACGGAGGACATTTTCTGCATTACATACTAATTCTGAGGCCGCTGCGGAGACTTCAGCAGGTGTAGTTGCGGCAACGGCTGCATTCGCAGCACTAGCGGCTGTCCCTAGGGTGGCAATCAGGGAAAGCAACGCATCTGCTAAAGGACTTCCCGCAACTGCAAGGGCTAGCATAGCGGAAGCAGCTATAGAAAATTAGAATTTGTACTGATCTGTCATGGATATCAGGATACAGATACATACCTTCTGTGGCATTATTGATCTGCTGTTGGGCTGCTTGTGCATTCTGTGAAGAAGGATTGGCCACGAGGGCAGCAGCGGCAGAAGATGCGGATGCGACGTTGGCAGACACAGCGCTCGCGCTGGATGTAGCCACAGGATTGCCTGCAACGGTAACGCCGGACGATTGCAGTGCGGATGCCGTCACGCTGCTAGAATTGGAATTAGAATCACTCGTAGAGATGATACCTGAGCTTGTGGCCACGGTAGTAGGTCCCGGGGTGGGACTGGTTCTTGTTGCCGACGCTGTGCTTGATATTCCGACCGATGGCGAGTCTCCTGCAATCGCGGAAGAGTTGATTGCAGATGATGCTGTATAAATCGAAAGAGATATACTGCTCCTCAAGGGGCCCGAAGAAGCATTCAAAGCTGTGGTTGATATTCCAACCAAGGGCGAGTTTATTACGGAAGAATTAATTGCAGATGATGGCGCGGTCGTAAATAAGCTTGGATTAAGACTTGACGAAAATATGCTGCTCTTCACGGAGTTCGAAGAAGCGTTCGAAGCTGTGGGTAATGGACTCTCCAAGCCCAACGCAGTAGAGACAATCGCGGAAGAGTTGATTACAGATGATGGCACGGTCGTAAATAAGCTTGAACTAAGACTCGACGAAAATATGCTGCTCCTCAAAGGATTCGAAGAAGTGTTCGAAGCTGTGGTTGATGGACTTTCCGAACCCAATGCAGTCGAGGAAGCACCCGTACCGTAATCAGAGCTAGGCGCACTAGCGCTCAACAAGGTTGAAGGGGTACTTGAAGTTGTGGCCGAGGAATTCGCCCAACGTGACGCAGCAGAGGACGCACCAGCGCCGTAGATTAATCGAGATGTTACCAGAGTTGTTGCGGCGTCGGATGAAGGGGAGACAGTCGAAGTCTGTGCCGCAGTAAACTGTCGCCTAAATCGAGGGTTCGGAGGAATCTTCCCTGTATCTTCGTTGACGTAATCTGTTGGATCTATTTTGAATAAACGATCTTCAGGTTCGAGCTCCTCATCACCAAAGACGTTGACTGTGGTAGTAGCCGTGTAAGTAGTGAACGTGGGGCTACCATCCCGTTTGTTGACGGCTTTTGTAGTGGGGCCAGCTTTAACAACCCACGCCTTTGCTGATGCTGGCGCTGTAGTGGTGGTGAAGGAGAATGGATAGACGGTTCCCGATGACCTACTCCCATAGGCCCCCTTTGATACCGCTTAGTCTACCCTCTCCTCCCAAGTTCGGGTTTATCTTAACTTACTTTCAGGTATAAATGAGAAAGAGCTTGCCAGTCTTGTTCCCGTGACTGCCCAGAATTTGCGGGGAGCGGCCATTTACCGGCGTTAATCGATGGGTTGTTGGCATCGTATGATCCTTGGTAAATTTTCCAGCTTTGCAAGGCACAAATAGTTTTGGCGGTAGAGCCTCCATTGATGAAGACCGCTGCGGGGAACTCGTCGCAAGAGAACGCAACTCCCTGCCCAAAGAATCTACCGGGTATTGTTGAAAGAGCTGCTCTGAGCGCAGCGTTGTTCGTATTAGGGAGCACTCCAGGATTAGGACCAGCGAGGATAGTCTGGGAAGAAGCGAGATCAATAGGTGGATTGAGGCCATTCATTCCAAATTGGTTTCCAATCTGCGTGACCAGTGTGCCTGGATACTTCCCGTTTGACACAGTCGATGGGCAATTGTCATGCTGGAAGCATCCACAGGAGGCGCTTCGGCGGCTGTTCTTGTGAGAGTTATCAGGATCGTAATAGAAAAGCTGCATGGCGCCTAAATCTCCACTACCTGCTGGGTTGATATCTTTGGCATAGTCCGCCACATTTTCGCAAATTAACGGCATATAGTAGCAGTTGTAGACAAGGGTAGGGGTATAAGTTGGAGCAGCAACGAGGGAAGTTGAACCGGCAGCCACATATATTGGCGTCCCATTGGGATCAGTTGTAAGATCAGTGTCAAATTGGCCATAAGCGTGGGAAGCGAAGCTGGCCACAGCCAGAGCAATGAGCACCGATAAAGTCATCCTAGCCAATAAAAAGATAGTAAAGAGATGTAAGGGCGTATCGTTCTTTTAGAGAGTGTGTAAAAGCACCTGAAATGAGTTGGAGGGAACTCGAGTGCATGCTGGACTTGTCTGCGAAAGGGAGCAATAGCATAGATATGTGCATCTTCTCCTAGAGATGGAGGGTAGGATAAGCATAGAACAGCAGATCTCAACATCCACTGTTTCAAACAAACGGAACAACAAAATAAGCGTAACCAGATCCTAGGATGAAATGGTGCCTCCATAAGATGTACCACATCAATAAGATTGATTGACACCTGTAGGGGCCGAGCTATTATTCTATACGGGGCCGAAAGAGGCACGGTAGAGCGGCATGCATGTATGGAACAGTAAACAAGATACAAGAAGGTCGACACGAGATTCTTGTAAACCGGGGCTTTTGATAAGCAGTAAGCAATCATTTAGATCATGGTTATTGAGCATCAGTGGCAGGCCATTACCAGTGTATTGCATTGATAGAGGTCCATCAACTTGAGGATATACTAACCTGATGCCTGTGTGGTCTGCCCATAATTGAAAGAGAGAGTGAGGGAAACGGCATCGGCCGGAACAGGCCTTGGAGATCGAAACCAAACGGGATATTCTGAATTAGAAGGGATTGGTTTCTCTAGAGAACGACACGCAGCAACGGACATCGTCAGTCGGGGCGTTACTGTCGTTCGCCAAGGAATAAAGGCGTAGTCCGGATTGTCCACGTCATTACGAGCCGCATTAACAGTATTCTCCGGTCTTTATTAATTTCCCGAATCCTGTGGGGCCATGCATAATCTGCACTTTGTCAATGTTGACTCATCTTAGCTTTTCCCAAAGAAGCAATATTCCGGCGTTTCGATAAGCGAAGTGACCTCTGCGCAGGCCAAAGCAGCCAATAGCGTATGTGGCCATGCTCAATCTGATTTAGATCTGAGAGTGCGGGAGGGATTGTGGATGAACAACGGGATGGGGCCGCAAATGGGTCCGTGAATGGGGCGGAAATGGGGGTGGAAATGGGGGCGGAAGGCACAGATGCCGGCTTCCAATATGTCAAATATTTGCTTGCCTCCATCCTCCACCATTAGCTTGCCACCATGAGGTGTTACCGTTTTAGTCTATCATGTATATTAGCTGCGATCCACAGACTTAGATTCTTGATACTGATTCATCATCTTCATCAATCTATCTAGCAGATCAACACCTGCTAGATCCGTGACACAATGGAACTCAGCTGCTCGAACGAAGAGTCTGCACTCTCACAGCAAAAGCTCGTTGGTACATCGACTTGTGTACTTCTACCTCGAGTGTGAGGAGGACAACTACGTTCCGTTACGAAGCTGGAGGGCCTCCCGCCGTCACACTAACCCTAGTCCTTTTGAAGTTTAGCGCGCATGTACCTCGGTAGGTAAAAAGGGGGGCTGTGCCACTCGTCTTGCACACATACAGCATAAACAACTCGTAATGACACGGCATCTTACTTCAAGACCCATAGCTCGTGACCATCATCGAGCAGTCTCGGAAATGAAACATGCAATAACACCGCTCAGCCGTTTGCCACTTTTCACTACTCCGTACTCTTTTTCTACGGACAATGTGCGACGAGGTCTACTGTGCTTTGTGTGGAGTTCCTTTTGATATATATGTCGACCTCTATAGGAGTGGCTTGATCACAGCCGAGGATGTTGAGTGGACCAAATATTTCATTGCTTGTTAGTACTCAAGCTGACCGTCCAAGCTAATTGAACTCGACTAAAGACTTGCTACAGTGACAAAAGCGAAAGCCACAGAGGATGTGGACAACGGCACATGGTTCTTGTCCGGTATTGGTGAGATTGACGGTGCCATTGGCTTTGAGGGCATCATCCCCCCACCAGGTTATGATGCCAGATCGAAGGCTTTGCAAGAAGACGATAACATCAAGCCATCTGCAATCACTCATGCTAAAGCGTATACGAATCAGTAGGCTTCTCACGTTCTCACTCCTTTAGCTCATCCAATTTTGTAAGCCAATTACTGAGTACTCTCAAGTGGCTCCGATGAAGAAGTTGTCTACCCAATGCATCCAGCTTGCTGGCACATCTTCCTACAAAAGCATGCGAGTATTTCGACATGTAGTCCCTCGTACCCTAATCTTGAAAAGCTAGGAGAACTTTTTTCAAGCCAAGATCTCGCATGTGATGGGCGTGCTCTCGTGCCAGGGTGGGCTGGCGACTACGGCGGGCCCGAACAATTTTGGGAAGACGGTTGGTCCTGGCATGAGGAGCCCGAAGCATCTATGGTGGCTGGACTGCTCGAGGAATCGCCAGATTTGGACTATCTTGTGCGCAATCCCGACAACTTACAAGGCTTTGAGACATTACTGGCAAAGCCTCCACTTCAAGCTGCTACGGTCGAATCACCACGTCCCATCAGCATGGTGACGCATGTTCATGATATTTTTTATCGTTTGCCAGAAGAGCTGCTCCTCGAGATCATTTGTCTTTTGCCTGCGGCGTCAGTCCAAAACCTTCGCCTTGCATCGCGAGCAATAGCCTCCGTTCATCTAAGCTCCGGATTCTGGCGCTCGAGGTTTATGTTCCCTAACGAGTTGTACCACATTCGATTGCCATCCGGGCTTCTGCGACCAGACCAGCGTGATCAACCATCTGTGGACTGGCAAGAGCTCTGTTACAGGCTTTTCCATCCGCAAAAGACAACAGCGTATCAATGGTGGGAAAATCGGAGAAGAATTGCGTCTTTGAATGAGAAACTCGTAAATCAGTTGCTGACGGAGGACGCTGTAGGCGACCCGGCGTACTCATTTGGTAGATTCGTGTGCCAGCATTCGTTCTCATGTCCAGGTCAAAAGGCCTCAAGCGAAGCGTCAGCTCTATTACCAACATCGTCCTCATCACCGCTAACTCTGTCAACTACCTTCAGAACGGTAAAGGGCGTACAGTATCTTTCAGGGGTCAGTTTTGCGAGTCCCGGAAGCTCTGTCGAAATTGGGTTCTGTGACCCTGGCAAAGCGACGCACACTCTTATTGATAATTGTAGCAATATCATAGGCTTCTTTGTTACATTGAACGTTGAGGGTATCGTGAGACTCGCTCCCCTGACTAATGAACAGGATCTCATTCAAAAAAAGGTGAAGGATGTTGCGGTCTCTGATAATTATGGACAAGAAGCAGTTGCAAGAGGGATTCTTTTGCCTGTCGATCGGGGCCCAATTTGTGGTATCAAGATCGGTCTTGCAAAGGTCCATTTCAACAGTATCGGATAATTCCCTGCTGAAGACGCTAACTGGTTTCTAGAATCGTCGTGTTGTTGCCATAGGCCTTCTCGAACAGGGATTTGAAGCTTTCAGCCGTGACGAAATCCATCACTTTTTATGGCAACCTAGCATACCTCCTATCGAGTGGAAGCTTACCGCTGCAATTGGCCGATGCGTGAAAGAGACTCTCTTCTCATATAGGTACCATACATCATTGGGGAGTAGTACTGAAGCTGCAGGCCACTTGGTCCGAGTGACTGGCTTCCTTGACTGGGATTCTCGGGTACGTGGCTTTCGATTCCAATTCGATGATAGAGAGCCTGTTCCTAGTATCACGCAATGGATCCCGGGTAAAAGTATTACGTACATGGTTGACGGTCCTGGCGGAGAGAGAATCCAAGGCTTGGAAGTTTTGTGGTCGGACAGGAACGAGATTGCTGGCCTGGATGTTGGTTCAACTTTCCTTCACTCTATGGAAGAAACTGACAATGTCGTAGCTCTTGACGAATCGAAGACGTGCAAATTTTACCACAGCTTGCGTGTCAGGCGATGATTTGCAGATTGTAGTCTCACAGGTTGGTAGCAGCGAATTGGTGACTGGTATATTTGGACAAACTGAGGTGAGTGACAAGATTCGCTGTACAAGATGCTCTCTGAACTCATGGAATGTTACTGGTAGGTCGTTGACGGACGACGTGGGCCTTACCAAAATTTTGGTTTGCTTTATACCACTAATCGGATGCGCGGTGGTTCGAAATGCACAAGTTTGAATGTGGCTGAGGACGAACGCGCCTTCGATGATCAACGGAATACTTGGACGTGTAGGAGCGTGCCACCATCGCATCTTCAACTTGGCGAACCTATCAGCTCGCAGCCACACCATGGGTTCACCGGCTTTCTCGACTTGAACCAGAGTATCAAGTCCGTAACGGCATGTCTTGGCGCCCAACCTTCCGCCCCTTTTACATCATCTACAGAGCTCATAGGTCTCAAAATCGAGTATTACCATGACCAATCTTTAGTAACGTTACTGGGTAGGTGTGACATTCTCGGCCCGTCTTTCAACATTGGAAAGAATGATCGCATCAGCAAAATCGAGCTTGGGGGGATTTTTGTGAATTCTTGCAAAGAGCTACAAAATATCAATGAGATCATCTTTACGACCGCGAAAGGCATGGCAATAGGCTTCAGAGGACAGGAGCTTATCGAGTCGCCTATGGATGGCGGTCATCACGTCACTTTTCAATCAGGAAGTGGTTTCGAATTGGCTGGTCTGGTATGGTCGTTCGATTTAAGACAAGGCTCGGCTACGAATCATAACATACAGCCCCTGTTTAACTTGAGGCCCGAAGATCCTCAATCCGAAAGGACGAACATCCAGAAGTTACTCTATCCCTCCCAACCGTGGACCTACAATCTCCCTGGCCCTGTTCGACTTCGCCCGATACCCAGCAAGACAGGCAACTATTACCCCATCACTCCTCTACTCCTTGATTCGTCCCATCATATAGTCTCTATCCGTGTCTTCTTCAATGTTTTCCTTCAGGGTATCGGCTTCACACTCTCAAACAACGAAACATACTCAATCGGAAATTCCGTGGGCGTATTCCAAGACTTTCCCATGGGGAACGATGAGCATATCTACAGCGTCTCTATCTACCAGCGCTACCAGAATAACATACGCACCCAAATGCCGGGCGATATTCTTACTGTTGAAGGCATAAGCTTCGGTGTCTGCAAATGGATTGATGGTAAGATACATGGAAGACATAGTCCACGATTTGGACCTACAAGGCCTTTTGGCCCTTTCTTAAACGAGCAACGAGGCTTATGGGCTGCGAATGGGGGCGGCAGCGCGGGATGGGAAGGTTGTTTCCAGCTGAAGGAAATTCGGATCGGTATCCAACCAGGCACCTCATTCGCGGGCATGTATCTTGAGTGTTGCAATACGCATACGAGAAGAGCAGGAGTTCTGATCTCTGATCAAAATGGGCTACCTGAAGACGTCAAGACCCTCTTCCGGCGGCCACTAGAAAAGACCACCACCACAACTACTAACAATGATACCTCCTCCCAAGACAATGAATTACTACCATATCTTGGCGCGCTACCTCCATCCACTTCCGTTGTTCTTCCGTTCTCTGGTCGTGCAGCAGGGACTTATCGTACCTGGTGTCCCTCTCCGCGTGATCTCTCTAAGATCATCGTCTACCGCCATCAGACATGGGGCAGAACTGTGGTCATCGGTTTGGAATTTGTATCAAGAGATGGAGAATATGAAAGTACACTACTAGGGCATCGGAGCTTCTGGATGGAGCATTCCGTTGAGGTTATAATTGCGGAGGGGGAATGGGTGGTGAAATTTGAGGTAGAAGGGCAACACAGTGAGGGTCAAGGGTTTGAGAACGTTAAAGTAGGTCGCTTGATTGATTCTCATCGCGATGTTGTACCGGGTACTCATGTATCTTATAGGTAATAACTTGCAAGGAACGCCAGCCAAGTTCTCTGGATGACACTGGTGTTGGGAAGAAGACTATTGGGTACTATGCCTATGCCGGGGTAAGTGCAAACGCCTTTCTTTGTATCTACTCGCTTTTATTGATGGCTGTATATCTAGGAATTTATCGAGAGCATTGGAATATTACAAGAGATTGTATAGCTTGCCTTATCAGGTCTCAGTTACTTGTGTCTCTGTATAACATCTACAAATTCCACGCGCAAGTGGTATACTGTGATCTCAACCCCGTATCCGCATTCTTGATGAATTCGTGGTAGCAAGGTAGGACCCTGTCAATTTTCTTAGTCTTTCTGAAGCGAATGTATACAATGACAATTAATGAGCAGTGACACCATTCACGTTTCCATTCATAGCCTCTACAGGGGCCCCATTCTTCAGTCCCTTCTCCACCTTTTGCTCACGATCAATCCTCCCAGCCATCCCACCATCCTTCTGCCCGTCCCTCCACACCTGCCTCCCCGTCCCAGCAGATGCCAAAAATGGCTTCTCCCCAGCACTCAGAACTCGATACCCCTTTCTCTTCCCCTTCCCCTCAACATCCCTCGTCGGGATGTGCTTGACAGCGCGGTTATCCCAGATGGCAATATCTCCAGGAGCCTCCCAGCGAATGCGCGCCTGGATATCATGGTTCTTGGTGATGAGGTCTTCAATCATGGTCATGAGTCTGTTGCTTTCCTCTTCGGTGACGCCCTCGAAACCGCGACAGTGCATTCCGCCCGCGAAGATTGCGTTCCAGCCCGTGACAGGGTTGGTGCGGACGGCGGGGTGAGTGGCGTCAAAGCCGAAGCCGACGTTGGCGGGAGAGCCGCGTGGGCCTTTGTATGTGCCCTCGGTGCCGCAGGCTTTGGTGTAGTGCGGGTCTCCCCATTGGACTGAGAGGTTCTCGAAAAGCTTTTGGAAAGGCGCACTCATGCGGTCGTAGAGATCGTAAGCGCTAGCGTAAAGGGTGTCTCCGCCTGTGTCTGGGACTTGGCCCAAGCGCAAAGAAGAATAATCGCATGGATTCTCTTCGAATGACATGTCACTGTGCCATTCGTGCGCGGAGGTTTGGCGCTTCTTGGGGTCGGTTTGGTAGCCGTAGCGTTCGGCGACGCGCTCTGGGATCAGAGTGATGACTTTGGGGTCATCTCCATAGAGTGGGTAGAGCGCATTTGTCATTACATCGTTTTCGGCTGGGCGACCAGAAGCACTGGCAATGCGGTTGACGACTTCCTTGTGGGTTTCATTGTCGAGGTGTTGATTACGGAATACGGCAACACCACGCTCAGAAACTGTGATGCATCTTGGTGAGAGGTAATAGGGATTCTTTCGGACAACGACTTACTGGTTATGGCTAAGTCGCGAAATAGCGTATCAGCATTGGGGGATTTGAGAGCCTCAACTAAATCGAGATCGGAAAATTCTGAGCCGATGCTAGGGGTTAGATACTTCTGTTTGAAGACGTCGATGACGCCGGTTTTGGTAAGCGGGCCCTGCCAGACGTAGGAAGACATGCTGAAGAGCGAGACAACAGTCGAACGTGACTGAGATCCAACGAATAGATGGTAATCAGTTGATATTCGTGATTTATTTGAAGATTATGATCAAACCAACAGACAGAAACGTGAACAGCATACATATATTATCGTAGGTCACCCCAACGATACTTACCCTTCATCCTTTTCGCGCATGCTCTTCCGGCCTCGATATTCAAGGCTAAGCCACGGCAGATGAAAAGCGACGCGACCATTCATTAGTACCGCCGTAGGGTTTCTGAGCACCAATAGATTCGTTCTGGGGACTACCTAGCATGGCCATCGGAGAGGTGACTCCGGGCCAGCCATTCGAGCCTTCCAAAGCTCGGGACTGCTTCCGAGAAGGGGCCATGCACCGATCCACCGGCCATTTAGATTTCTTTTTATGACCCAGCCTGTGATCTACGATCCTGTGCACTTACTCCGGCCAACACTTCCGCCTAGACATAGAACCTTCCGTTCTATCAAGGTCATATTCTAAAAATCTGGTTTTATTTTCATAACTATATTCGCCCCAGCTAACGTCTTGGGATATCCGCCCAATCGCACAACGGCCCGCTTCTTGATTCTTCCATATCGAGATTTTGTTTGTGAAGATTGTCAGGACATGAGGTAATGGAAAGAAGCTATCAGATATCTAGACAAATCACCCAGCTCTACAGAGACTGGATTTTTCAGAAGGCTTCAATCTCAAGGCGCCGCACCGGGATTCTCTAGCTTATCTGAGTATGAACGATAGGGTCAAAGGTTCCGGATATGGTTCCCATACCACGGTTAGAATTCAAGGTATTTTGGTCCATATGTTCCATCAACCAATACTATGGCGGTTAGCGGAGCGTTCAGGGCTAGAAACTCCCCAGATCACCCGACCTTCATTCAAATATGAAGATCTACCCGTGATGTCGCAGGCATGCCTTGGCAGGTCATTGTTAGCTAGAAGCTAGACTCAAGGCCGTTCCCCTTCTCGAACATCCATCTCAAAGCGTCTTGAAATTGAGCCGAGGATCCCGGCGTCATGTCCACTGGTTGTGTAAACATATCCGTCATATTGTCTGCTTTCGGTGCAAATTCGTTATTGCTGAATATATCCGTGTTTTGAAAGAAGCCGAAATCATTCGGGTTAAAATCTGAAGAGACGGAATTCCACAAATCAGAGCTAGGGCCAGTTTTCGCATGCTGGGAACTGTCATCCATAGGCAAGTCGCGTTCAAATCCATGAGTCGGCTTCGGCGCAATTACTTGAAATTGCTCTGGTGCATCTTTTCGTGAGAAGTTGGAAGAATCGAATGTGCTCTGTTCAAAGTATCCCCCGCCAGATTTGGTGGTATCAGGGAACACTGACTCCCGAAGAATTAACGTGGCAATCTCAGTGCACCACGTGAAATTTTTATGTAATCTTGTGCAGTAGGAAAATGGTTTGTCTGGATGAGAGAGGAGTCGCAGAGCATTGGTAGCACTTGTTAATAAAGAAAGATCGTTTGACTTGGTGGCACTGGGGTCTGTGAGGATATTATCAAAGATCTCATGGAAGGCGATGACTGAATAGCTGCAGAATATCCTAGTGCTTGTCAGAATTGTTCGAGCCTGTTGGAAGTTCGTTCCTCACCTTTCTAAAACAGCTAGGTAGCCATCGAACATAGAACTACCACTCGACAATCTCTGAACGATGTTCAAGGCTTTGCGGGAAATGTCCAGCCTACGAACCTTACTTTGGTCGTCTGTGGCTTTGCTATGAATTAGTAGCTCCGTGACGTAGAATGCGTATCTCAGTTGTAGACTCAGCATCATCTCCACATTCGAGCCTTGTTCTGCAGATGTTAATGTGTCTTCAAACTGGCGCACCAAATTCTCCAAACGCATGTTCAATCGATTCGCATTATTCTGGCGAATTCTTGTGTCGTTCCTACTTGCTTTTGGGGAGTAAAGGTGCCTGTACACCCCTTCAACCAAACAAGTCAACCGTAGATTTGCAGCAACAAGTGTTTGCCCAGAGTTCTTGGCTTGAGGCAGTTGAATATGACATTCAAAAAGGTAGATGCGGCACGGGGGACCTCTCATAAAGATACGTTGCTTATCGACAGAGTAGAGTACCCAAAGTACATTCTGCCTCTCCACATCGCTTGGCGTCGGATTAGCACCAACAACACCACGCTCGTGGAGGCCCATTTGCTTCGAAAGTTGACAAACCCGGTCAAACACTCGTTCGAAGACGTTGTAATGAATTGAATCTCGAGCAACCAAAGCCTCAATCAAGTTAGTCAGCTGTACATATTTTAGGAAAGCTTAAAGTCTTACTAGTAGAAATAGTGCTTGAACGTTTACTATGCGCAGCACACAGAACCTCTCCAACTGTCTTAAGGCTCTATTCGCATTCACGAGCAATAAGGAATGGACTTTGTCATCCATGGGTATGGCAAAAGAATTGACCCGAATCATTCTTGACTTCCAGGCGGACGAGCGCAAGATAATGTTATTGAAGCACAAAACCCACGATTCATCAGCCTCAAGGGGACCCAATCGGTATTGCTTGTCAACCGCGTTATCTAGCGTCTGCTTGTGGAAAAGAGGTGGCTCTAGGCTATGCTCCGACAAAAACAATTTTATAGCATCCTCCAGTTCTTGACGTGGCGGCAGTTCCAAAGGTTTGTCATCTCCAACTTCGAAATATTCTTTAAACTTTGATGTGCCAGAGAAGGAATCATGCTTTCGCTGGACTTCTGCAAAGATTGAGGGATCTCCAGTCACTGAACCAGGTAGTACTTGAGAGCCGCGAATGGAATTGCGTCTACTGGGATCTTCATTAGGTGCTCGATTTCTCCCTGTATATAGAAGCTTCTCCACGAGATTCCGAGATCGAACGAGATGTGAGTATGTTGATGACTCTCCATAGAAACGCTCCACTGAGCCGTCATTTACAATGATACTTGGTGAGTAAGGCCCGGAGCTGTCCGGGCTACTTGGGCCGCTAGGAGGCTCATCATCGAGATCTGAATTATCAAGATCGTTGGCGATTTCTGGCGAATCCCTCGAAGAATGAGTCCGAGCCGCTTGTGGGTCCTTGACGGACTGAGAGACAAGGTCAGTCAAAACCTCCATGCGACGGGTAAGGTTCTGCTCGATCGTGCTCAGTCTTCCATTGAAAGTGGCAACATCTTCAGCCCTGGTTTGCACCCGTCAGCGCCAAGGTCCAAGGTACAAGGTCTAGAGGGTCAAGGGAAAGACAAACAGCTGCTTCGTTTGAGTTGATTTTCTCTCTGGGTCGGGAAATTCGCATGATCCCCCTGATTTTTGGCAATTCGAACACCTTGGAAATTCCCTGTTGCATTTGACTTTGCGATTTCTGCACTCCAAGCATGCTGCGAGGTTCGTGGCAGTGCCTTGATTGCCAGAGGTCGTCTTACGTCGTTTGCCGGTGCTAGCATTGCCAGAGTCTTGTTGTGAAGCCATGACTGACCCTTTTAATGGTAGTCTGAGAAGCCCCTAGCCAGAAGAAGCTCAAACTCAAACGGCGCTCACACGTTCAGAGGGTCCACTTTAGCATACTTATTCAACTTAATAGTATGAATACTAATCCCCGCCGCTAAAGCGTCAGACAGCGGGATGGGGCGTGTCACACGTCGGCTCCGAGGGAGACTAGGGACTATTGCATGGTCTGAGCGTCCTAAGATAAGAAACGCGTAGCCTTGATTTCTGCTAGTACGAAAAATGGTAGACCAGGAGGGAATGAACTGCCTTCATTCGCTGTTGACTATCGTAACCACTGTGGATTGTTCCGTGTCCGTCCCACGTCAGAGTCAATCCTTGATGGAAACGGAAGGTCTAGCAGCTCCCCGGCGTTCCTAAATCAATTTCCTAAGGCTTGACTCAAGTTCCTGCAAGAATGGTTGCCCTCCTATGTCAAGTTGACGATTTGATAGAACGTCCGACACCGCTCGAGAAGCGACATAATTCGCTTATTCCAGTTGGTCAGCCATTTTGTCATATGAGTTTGCCCTAATGCGACCTGTTGGCCCTATGCACCGCTGTTGCGTCCCGCGGTCGTATCATCCTTTCCTTGGCATTACCCTTGTTTTCGAACGTCTATGCCTCATTGTCATGCCTTTGCGCAGTTTTTGGGTGCAGGCATGAACATAGATGAAGGCATGGCTATGGATGCAGATGTGGATATGGATCTGATAGAAGTGGATATGGGTATGGTAGGAGTGGATGGATGCAGAGGGTGGGGGTGACGACCGGTAAACAACCGATTATGCAGCTCTTCCGCGTCGATGCCGCGGTCGATATGCAGGAAATATCTTATTCATGCAAATCGCAGAACTCCATGTCTTAGTAGAGAGATTCTGCACCTCCGGGTTCCGTTCATGTACTAAAGCCTGGTTTCCGGAGATAGTAACGTGTTAGTAGTGCATAGTCTACCTTTAGTGACCTCGCTGAAGGCTTACTAAAGTAGAGTGAGGCTCAGGTTTCGGGCGGGCAAATCAAAATAGAGGTAGGCATCACTTCGCTGAAAGCTCTGATTTGTCGGGTCTCGCCGGATTGCTGAAGTGTCGTTTGCAACGCGTACTATAAACACTAAAAGATGCCACTTTAGCTCGTAGACAGTACTCCCGTGCGTACGGGAACCAAGCAAGCCAAAGACAAGTGAAGGGAATGTGCAGGCGGTCTACTAGTGGGCTATCGTCTCCTTTGGATGCACCAGCTATTCATGGGAGGCACATACATTCGTGATCCTGTTAGATCATTCTTATAAGAAAGAATTCCAGCAACAACATGTAGTATCCATAGATAAAATGCTTGATCCGTCAAATATCGCGTCATGGTCAGACGGATAGTGGGGTATTATATCTCGACCTGAAGCCCGCAGCGGAGCCAATTCCGGGGGCCACGCCCCACGCCTAGCTGTTCAGCTGGTAGGGTTGAAGCCTAGAAGTAAGTCTTTACGACCTAAAGGTGCCCTAGAATCGCCCCCCTTAGATGACTAAATCAGTGTCTTCCTAACCTCGGCTTCCAGGTGATTCTAGGCTTCAGCACTACCGGCCGGGCAACTAGCAGTAGGGGACTGACCCGTCCAAGGTAGGGTTTCGGGATCGGGTTGTCGATCAACCATCAAAACCCGACCCGAAACCTACAAGCTTAGACCCGGAATATTGCGGCCTCCCCCTGAAAGAGCGCCAAAGCTAGCTACCTACCTGAGGTAGTTGATGACTGCCTTAATTTTTCTATGTATGGATAAGATGTTGTTCATGGCGAGAACATTTTAGCTCTAAAATCAGGTACTATTGGTGTTGGATTAAATGGCGGAACACAAAGGACTTTACTTGCTGGCACGCGTCCCCCTCCTCGATACTACACCAATGATTAAATTAATGATGGATATATGCTGATAATATAGGCGGAATATCACCGTGAGTGAATGTGCTTGATAGATTCCCATACGATGACAAGTATTATCCTTGGGTGTAGATCCCCCATTACCTTAGGGGCTGTGCAACATGTGACGCAAACTGCAGATCTTAGTGGCTACAATATAGCACACGCTTTCTCTGGTCGATGATCTTTCCCCAGATCTAGAGCTGGAGCAAGAGAAACGTCATACGTCATACGTCGACTAAGGGATACATTGAGGGGCGGGACCACATCTGCGCCTATAGGGCAATATCGTCTAATTGATCAGCCTATGATTTTAGGGTGACAGGCACGGAAATACGCCTACGCCTCTCGTGGATCTCGCGTATACAACTCAAGTCCACCTACCTATCGGGCAGGAAAGGCCGAGTAGACCGAGCAGCTTACAGCGGCAGCAGTGAGGATTGGTCATTGTGGGATCTTGCACCATTACTACTATACCTGTTCAATCCATTAGTAATCGTCCAGCTGACATAATGAACTTGTTCGAGACGTCTTCATCCTGTTGTTTACTCGAGTCTCTTTGTTTGACAACTGCGACTCGGAAGCTCTTTCCCGAGTCGCAATGAAGAAATCCGAATCATTGGTCTCAGGACCAATAGGCTACGTCAGACCCATTGGAGGACTCTATCAACATGTCAAAGAGCAGGTGAATTCATGTTCCTCGTCAAGACACAGACTTCCACCTGCTGATAATGTTGTATGACCCTCTAGTTTATATGCTTGTCGAATATTATTCTACCAGAACGCTTGACCTATCCTCCACAAAATGAGCTCCGAGTCCTTAGCCCTTGCCAATACCTCCCCTTCCATGTCCAGAGGCCAGCTTCCTTCACAATTTCCCAACCGAACGGCCTCATCCTCTCCAACACTCAACGCGTCCGACGTAGGAAATACGTCACCTCCTACTTTGGAAGAGGAGGAAGATATAGAGAAGCACCAAGAAGGAAAGGAAGGGAAGAGCAGCGATGCCCACACCCTACATACCTGGGATGGTCCCAATGACCCTGACCACCCAACCAACTGGCCTCTTTGGAAGAAGCTGTGTACGACTGTCATGCTGGCTTCAGTGGCATCCTCCGTCACCTTGAACAGCGCCATGTTCGAACCTGCTACGCAGCAGGTAGTCAAGGAATTCAAGGGTCTCCCAGAAGAGGTCGCATTGCTTGGCACAAGTCTCTACGTGCTGGTGCTTTCTCCCGAGCTCTATCTTCTCCTTACTTTTCCATTGGCTAACTTTCGAGCAGGGTTTCGGCCTCGGTCCTCCCTTCTGGGGTCCGCTGTCTGAAAAGTTTGGGCGCAAGATCCCGATGCTAACAGGGAGTGGAGGCGCCGCGATATTCACTCTGATGCCTGCATTGGGCCAGAATGTCCCCACCATTCTCATCGGACGCTTCCTCGCAGGCTCTTTTGGCGCAGCGCCACTTACCATCGTTTCTGGCGCGTCGACCGACAACTGGCACGCCGTTGGGCGCGGTCTTAATCTTACGGTGGCCGTCGGCTCGATATTCGGGTCTCCTCCTTTGGCTCCTATCATTGGCGGTTTTATCACCAAGAGCGTGAACTGGCGATGGACCATGTGGGTTATGGTCATGCTAGGTGGAAGCGTCACGGCCTTCTGTACAGTATTGTTGCCGGAAACGCATTCTCCCTTTCTCTTGAAACGTAGGACTCAGAGGTTACGGAAGAGTACTGGAGACATGAGTATACGATGCTCGTTTGATAATGAGAAGACCACGCTTAGTGTCATTTTCCGTGTGTATCTGGTGAGACCGTGGGGTATGCCTTTTCATGTCTTCGGAATCCCAATTTTTCTTCAATAGACTAAAGTTGCGGGCAGTTCTCATACTCACGGAGCCTATTCTCGTGCTTGTGACTGTCTATCAAGCTTTCATCTACGGGATTTCTTACCTCTTCCTCAGCGAATATCCGCTACCCTTCGAACAAGCACGCCACTGGTCCGAGGGAGTCGATGGCCTCCCACTCTTGTCTCTCCATGTTGGAATTCTACTTTCAATTGGGATTACTGTGTGGTACAGTCTGAAAGTCTTTGCTCCAAAAGTCCTCGCAGCCGATGGTAAGGTCGTACCTGAAGACAGGCTCCCCCTGATGATATTTGGGGCTTTCCTATTCCCAGCAGGCCTTTTTTGGTTTGCATGGACAGCTGCAAACATCCACGTGCATTGGATTGTCCCATGTCTAGCCGGAGTCATGATAGGATGCGGAATGTTCTGTATCTTCCTTCAATGCTTTGCCTATCTAATTGAGGTTTACCTGCCAATGGCTAATAGCGCGATGGCGAGCAACGGTATGGTTCGAGCATTCTTTGGCGCCGGCTTTCCGCTATTCGCCTCGCAGATGTACACAAAGCTCGGTATACCATGGGCAACGTCCCTGCTGGCCTTTCTAGCTGTGGCCATGATTCCTATCCCTGTATTGTTTTACATATACGGAGCCAAGATCCGAAGTTGGTCGAAGAATGCAGTCAACGCTACAGCAGATCGATAAATGAAGAGCGAGGCGCTGAACCAGAAGTTGCTTGATATGAAATGTATTATACATACGGTGGAGCATATTAAGCAGTGGGCCACCGCGCGAATTCCACATTTCGAAAAAATGAAACACCGAACTGCGCAACCATTGATCATGAGATGGTGTATGAATCACGTAGATATAGCTAAATAAATAGAAATACCGACTCCTTATCTTAAATATAATCTTTTATCTATTATTTATATAGTTGCCTGGGTGATCTCAGGACCGACAGGGCGGGGTTTGGATTTGCCGACGAAGATAGATAGCAGTACCTATAGGAATCCCTACTATCCATAAAGGAAGTTATCCATGGGAGGAATATCTGGAACTGGTGACTCCTTGCTTTAAGAGGTGATGCTTCGCCTAAGTCTCACCCGCCTACATCACAAAGAATCTTCACTCAAGCAGAAGAACGCGAAGTGTTCTGATCTTTCTCTTCACATAGCCATAATCTCGCAAGCTTATATAGCGCGTTATAAGGCCAGCTTTGCGTGGGGTTTAAGGAGTGGCTCTAGGGATGGCTTCAGGGGGTGCTCCAGGGGGTATCTTAGGGGGGTGCTTTAGGGGTGGCTCCGAGGGTCGCTCTAAGGAGAGCTTAGGGGGTTAAGGTAGGAATTCCAAGGCCGTTCTTACATACGCATTATAGAAATTTTAATTATAAGATGGTACTTTTGATTACTAGGGTCTAGCTATTAATCATAAATATCTTTTCTTAATCGTTGGCCCCGTTGGCCCTGGGCTCGATGCGCAGGGCTTATTGAGCCCGGAGCATCAACCGCGCTGGCTATTCTAGGGACTAGTCCTTAGGAAGGGCCCCTAGAAATCATATGATTTGGGCTCTAAAATTCCAGTGTTTGGGGTCGGCAGTCATGCTCGGAAGGTGCACCCTGGAGCCACTACCCAAAACCACCAAATTCTGCGGTCGGGCCGATTTATATGGGTGGGAGCATGCGCCAACCCTAGGATATGTGGTGCTATTCAATAAGGTAGGTAATCTAAGGGTGGAAGGATCGTGGATGGGGGTTGAATAGGGTGCGCCCAGATCGAGTGCGGGCACTAATCTAGGCTGGATGTATCCTATCTGTGGGGGCCGCCCCGAACCTTCCTGGGGCTGGCCCCAGCCATGTTGCTCACCCACCCCTAACTCCCCTGGGCTAGCCCTCTAGCTGTTGAGCCCAGGGCCACTGGGGCCAGCCCGGGGCCGAGAAAAAGGGGTTTTGGATTTGCTGACTTAGTAAAGCTAACTAATTCTAACAGTTAGATAATAATATCAGAAGTTTATCTATAATTTTCTCTTTTATCTCTAGAAATTCCTGCTGTCTATCGATCATCGTTGCCATTATTGGCAAATATGCTGACGAGATGTATGGCAGGATTCTACGCAAGTTCCTGCCATCCATGGAAATTCCTGCCATCTAGTATGGAAGGGGTCATTCCATCCATGGATGGCAGAATCCACCAGTGGAATGCAATAGATATCAGTTGAGGAAAACCTACCATTTGTTGCCAATGTGTCTGATCATGAACCTCACTTTAGACTCTTCCCAACGGGCATCGCCAGCAATTCAATCAGCTCATTTACATCCTCCAGTGCATCCAATCTTAGAACTGTCTCTTCAATGGCCTTTAATCGCTTAGGGTCAACAACAGTAGCCCCCAACTTCCTGTATTTCTCCACAAGCTGCCCGTTCGTCACCCAAGGATCGAATCCTCTTGGCATATCCAAGCTCTCCTCTAACACAAGCCCGTCTCCAAACGCCACGGTAACTCTCGCGCCAGATAGCCGCTCCGCGAGATCAAAATACGGATCATGCGAGCAAGTCGTCCTGTGCACCAGATTCCAAACCTCGTCGCGGTCAAGCCGATCATGACTGAATTGCTCCAGTAGCACCTGTCTGTCTACCAGCTGCGTTGCCATGACATATGCAGCGCAGAGTTGGGAGCCAGTAACTTCCATCGGACGAAAATCCGGCCGCCACCCATCATGATGAAAGCCGGCGCGGCTCTGCGCAGCATGAATGTTTGTGATTTTCCCCAATTGGTCAATTGCGAACCGCTCCGGATGCGCGGCTTGCATGTTCTCCAGTATCTCAATCATACCATGACTCGTGCCTACCGCCGCATACAACTTATTCCGCAGGTGCATCGTCTCCCAGTGGGTTCCGAGCTTATGCACAATGGCATCTTCCCTATACGGTGGGTCCCGTCCATTTCCCAAACTGAACATGGCCAAAAACCCACCAAATGGCCGCTCAAAGGCCTTCTTGATCCCCTCATAGCCCCCGCGCGCGAGCAGCGCACCCATCAATCCATTTCGCGTTGAAAACCCATGCTGCACCCGCTTGATCATTCCCCAAACTGCGCCGCCATCAGCCCGCACGCTTGTGTGCATGCCATCCCAATAGCATCTTCCGTCTGCACGGGATCCAACTCGAACAGCTTTGCGGCCGCTGCTGCGGAACCGGGAGCACCGTACACGGCGCCGCAGTGCCATCCTCGAGCGAGCATGTCATTACCGTAAAGACCGTTTCCGGCGCGAATGCTGGATTCAAAACCGACGATTGTGGAAAGGAGAAAGTGGGCGCCGGATACTTTGACGACAGGGTGACCGGGACGCCGCGCGAGGGACTCGGTGGCTGCGATGAGTGTGGGGAGCATGATGGCGGAGTTGTGAACTGGGGCTGCGGCATGGTAGTCGTCGAGTTCGGTTGCTTGGATGAATGCTGCGTTCATCATTGAAGCGGCTAGCGGGCCGAAACGCTGGCAAAATCTCGTCATTTACGTGGTTAGGAGGGGCATTGTGAAGGGATGCCCCTTTTTTCATAGTCGAGGTGTAACCAGACTTTGACGAAGAACTTCATTTCTCGCGTACCTTGTCCCAACCAATTACACTATATTCACCCGCTGGCTCATACTCCGCCGTCGCCTCAACATACTTCTCACTCCAGGGCACGTGAGCTCCAACCAAGGCGCAGGCAATGCCATCTAGAAGCTGGTACTTGGCTCGCTCACGGACTGCGTGTGGAATGTCGGATATCTGGAGGCTCGAGATCCAGTGGCTTAATTGGGCAGTCACTCCCAGGGGCTCAATGAGCTGCTCCGGGCCATAGGAGCCCATTGTGCAGGAAAGAAATGATGAGTTGGTTGAGAGATGATGAGTTTGAAAAGACTGTATTGGAACTTATTTCAGCATGAACCGTGCATACATGCCATTATTGTCAAGGCAACGCTGACAAGATGTCTCATTTTTAGGTACCGAAAGCAGTTGAGTAGCCTAAGTCGGTAACGAAGACGAGAAACATTTTTCAGATATTACTTTTTTCGGCGCATAGGTTGCGCTGTAACCCGATGGCCTGACATATGCTGAGGGTCTCCGATTCCCTCGCAATTAGGATCCGGAGCTGCTGGTGGTCTTTCTACCACTCGGAAGGAGTTGACCGAGAATTGTGACCATCTGACGGTGATGGAAGGCCGTGATGTGTATTTGATACATGATGCTCGGAGAGAAATTCCCGAGCGGCATTCTTGTATTGGTCTCAACCCTAACCCTAAATCTGCCCCTAAACCGCTTCTTTCTATACCATCAAAATGCCATTGGCGTGGTGATTTTTACGTATTTTCATGGTAAGTCTTGCTGCATCAGGGAGCTTCAGAGTTTGTAAACTGTGTTGCGAACTCGAGGTCTGGGAGGAGTTTTTCACGTTTGAGAACGAATGCGAGAGCGCACTGTTTTTGTACGGGCTACCAGATAGTTCTATGTGTTTTCATTTTCAGATTTATGCCGAGAGATCCTATATGGTCGTCCGCTCAATATTCAAAATATTCTACCCATTGGCTTGTAACTCCATTATTAGTCTGACCACTGGTGGAATTAGTAGGGTGTCTCTTCTGTTGTGGCCAAGTCATGAACCTACATTATCAAGAATTTCCCTCAAGCTTTCACTTTCCGTGACTCTCGCTACCTCCTCTACATATTCTTTATCGGTAGAGAAGGGTTTTGCCGTGACATTCGGAATGAAAGACATCAACTTTCTCAAGTCGATGTTCTCTTCCAAGATCTTTGTTTCAAGGTACCGCCTGTATGCTGGTATCCCTTTTCTTAGATAGGTCGAGTGGAAGGGAACATCAATGCCGCGTAGAGGAGTGGTTGCTGTGCCTTGTTCCAGTTCGATGGGTTGTGCAAGTTCGATGGCGGCCTTTGCTTTTTCGCGAACAAGCACCGCTATCGAAGCCTCGTCGGGTTTGGTATGCGTGGCACCAGCGATGGTATTCAGCACTTGCGTCATAGCCCAAAGGGCTCGTAGGTGGCCAGCGCAGACGTACTGACGCCCGTGGACGTTGAAGTTGACAATCTCGAGCAAGGTTCCAGTCTCTTGGGAGATATTCTTTACAACGGCTTTGAGGAAATCCTGGTCGAAAGTCTTGTTGACTCTTGATGGGTTGATCGCCATCATAGAGAAAGCTGTACGGCCTTCTTGGTCGCGTTCCATTGCAAGTTGCATTGTCAACCCGCGATAGAAGACAAGGCTGACGAGCGATTCCATAGACATAACATGTGCTAGTGCACCCAGCGCGCTATACTCTCCAAGGGAATGGCCAGCAAAGCTGGCATCTTTCTGTATCAGGCCTTTCGATTCGAGGTCAAGATATGTAGCCATTTCCATGAGAATGAGAGCCGGTTGAGCAAATTGGGTAGAGTATAGAAGACCACGAGGGTCAGAGAAAGTGTAAGATTGGGATTTCGGCGTAAGGGTCTTGATGATAGGTTCCTGAATGACTCTGCCGTCCTCAGCAACTCTCTCAATAGTCATAGCTAGATAGTTTTCCCGGATTTTACGACCTCTCGCGCCGCCAAAGTAGACGGTAAGGATTTTAGGGTCGTTGCGGACAATGTCGAGGATTGAAACCCCATAAGTTTCAAGCAAATACTTGTCCGCACTGTCCCACAAGGCTCTTGCAGCCTCGCTGCTTTCATAGAGAGCCATTCCCATAGCCTTTTCCTGGCTTCCTTGCCCGGTAAAAAGGTAAGCGGTCGGAGCCTGCTCGACCTCAGCCTCAGCCTCAATGACCTTTTCACCACTCTGATCATGGAAAGCTTGGATATGCACCAGCATCCGTCCGTCAATCATTGCCACATGTTCAGCCTGGATTTTCAATTGATCTCCAGGACGAACCATGCCGTCAAAGGAAGTAGAGTATCGTCGGATACGGGAAGGATCAGCTTCTGCAATGGACTTCTCAACTGACCTCAATATCATCGCAGACGTGCACATCCCATGAGTGACTGTGCCAGGTAACTCGGCGTAGTGAGCAAAGACAGGCGAGACATGGATCGGATTAGTATCTTTAGACACCCGAGCGTAGGCCTTGTTAGTCTTGGGAACCTTGATTTTCCAAGTGGACTCGCCGCCTAGACCTGGGTTCTGGAGCGAGACCGCCTTCTGGGGTTGAGTACCATGCCGACCCAAGAAATCAAGAACCGGATTGCCACGACAACCCCCATGTTCGAAACTGACTCTTCCAATCAATTCTACGTGGCCCAGTCTCTTCAAAGAGATGTTTCCAGAGACGTGCAGAACACTGTATTCGCCTTTTTCATCGTAGGTTGTTTGCGAAGTAATAGCAAAACGGATTTTCTTTCCGAGGAGTGACTTTGGGTCACAATGGATTTGCACCCACCTCCTACTTGTTAGCAATGCGCTTTCTTTCTCCGACTTGACGAAAATCTCGTATTGAGGCTCCTCGATGCAGCTCATAGTATTCCCGAAGTCTATGAAAGAACCTTTACAGAAAAATTTGGAGAGGACTTCGATAATATTGACTCCATTCCTCTTGATATCAGCGACGACTTCTACAATCTTATTGCCATTCTGAATTGTGATCGACCGAATTCGCGATGATGACTCGAGGGCATCTCCAATTCTGAGGGGCTCAGCACCGTTGACATATCGGAATTGATTGGATCGATGCAGTAGCTGGAGGAGATCGCAATCAACAATTCGACAGAGCAGTGGCTTCACTAGCGCTTCCCATGCGATTACTATAGATATATCCAAAGGCGCAATAGCGCCGGTGGATCGTTGTGAGCTCCTGATCGTACCATGAGAACTTCCAACTCTTGTAAATTCTTGGACCATATCCCCAGTGAGAATTATCCGTGTGCCGGAGAAGCGGTGACGAATACTAGTTACATGTACCTCATTGCACCCTTGTTCAAGCCAGAGTTTGGCATAGAAGTCCTTGATATGTTGATTTCGTTCAAACATTTTCTCGCTTAATCTGCTTAATGTTATGTTGGAACTATAATTGAACTGAAATTTGAGCGTAGCGTGCTTAGATGGAATCGGCCCGTGGTTTGTAAGAAGAGTCACTATAGTGCTATCCTCTTTACTTTTGACCACGCGTAGTACTTCTTTTGGCTGCGCACGAGGGGAGTCCATTTCGCTCATGATCAAAGCAGCCACTTGCCCATCTTCCCCGTACTCGATAGAAATGTTGTGTCCCCTGGTAGGTACAATTGCGGATCTGATTGGATTCGAACAATTGAGTTGATCTTGGCGCACATATTTCTCCGTGACACAAGCAAAAGCCCATTCCGATGCATCTTGGAGCATATCTTGTAACAGATTCTCTCGGAATGAATCAGGATCTGGTAGTTCTCCGTGCATAGGAAACTGATAAACCTTTCTCTTCATTGTATCCTCAACCACAAGAAATTGTGAAGTTCCAGCAGGAGCTCTGATAGGTCTCGGCTCATCAGAAGGTGCTCCATCCATGCGTTCATACACATCCTCCCGGCGCAAGAGGTCGATATGTGAAGAGCAAATACTGTCTAGGATTGCCTGAACAGGTTCATCTACCACCTTAGAATAGCGAGCAGCAACTGGACCCTGGAGAATGCATACTCGTTGTGCATCGCGGCCCGGTACCGCTTCGATGTCTTCGGCTTGCCATAGTGAGTCCTTTTTGAACCAAGTTTCGAAATTCTCGTCCAACCGAGGGATAAAATTAACAGGTTTCCGTCCCCTTTGACCGCAAAGACCCATGAAATATGAGACATCCTCTGGATGCAGAAGCTCCGTCGCAGCGTCAGGATATGCTTTCAAGAAGTCGGTAACGAATGTGTTAGGGCATTCAAGAGAAGCGTCACGGAGAGAGCCCCCCCCTAAACGTTCGCGAGATCGAGCAGCAAAATCGAACACAAATGCCTTGTAAGATACGTCAATCCACCGTCTTTGACGTTGCACATACATCAATTGCACTAATCGCCAGATGACCTCAAAGTATGTCATGTCTTCTAGTTCCAGAGGTTTCCCAGTGGTGTTGACACCGAACCACGGCTTCTGGAAGTCTTTATTCAACCTCTCAATAATCCATAGACGATTTTTATGGAGCTCAGCAAGTCTCATGGACCGATCTGCGATGCTAAAAAACCTTCTTTCAAACTCGCTCCAAAGCAACGCTGCACGCGTTGCCAATTTATGGATTGGCTGCCCCCATTCGGACTTGACAGTGACGATACCACCCGTAGGTACTGTATAAGAGGTATGCCATTCGCTGTCGTCTACGCCAGCAGCTTCGACAATCAGAGCTTTGGCCTGAGGAGACGTATGAGCCTCTTTGGCCACCATCATTCGACTAGCGAATAAAATCCCATCAAATGGCATGCGAGGATATCCCTTGGATCTGGACCACTCGCCAATCAAATACGGATATGTATCTTCAGCGCCACCAAAACCACTGCCAGCAATCAAGACAATGTTGCCACATTGCCTAATTTGGCTATATGTTTCCAGTATAGGGATGTGGAAGTCTTCAAATGAGTGATGACCACCTCCTCTCCCACCTGTCCACTGAAGCCCAATTGGAAAATTGGGATGCATTTTGGCGATACTAATGACTTGCTTTATTGCGTCCGTTGAGCCTGGCTTGAAGGAGATGTGTTTCAAACCTAAGGTTTCAATATAATCCTTTGCGATTTCCACAGAAGGAACACCCGCGCCTATTGTAAGTCCCTCAATTGGATAGCCTTTCCGCACGAGATCTTCAATGAGCGGTATCTGCCATTGAACTGCTTTGGGGTCCGAATAAATAATGTTACATGTTATACCAGAGGTTGGAGGTATATGTTGTGACAACTTCACAATGGCCGTTTCAAAGGCTGTAGCTGAGTGATACCCTCCCCCTGCTATTTCCGCATGATATCCCGCTCTCATAATGCTGGAAACCACATCCCAAGGCACCGTAGTAGGTGTCATCCCGGCAACCATCACCGGTGGAACTCCCAAGAGACGCGTCATCCTTGTTTCCAATGTATTAGTGCCAAAGGAGTCGGTAGTCAATCGTGGCCTGAACATCTCCCCCCAATTAGGAGGCTCTGGCGGAATGGATGCCAGGGAAAAGCCTACTCTACTATTCGGATGATTTGATGATGATATCAGTTCTGAGGCTACAATTACTCGTACACCGGTGCCTTCCGTCGATTTTTGAGTGAGAGAACGAAGCCGTCCGGGCCCAAAGTCAACGATTACCGAGTTTTTGCTCACTTTTGTGACAGATGGCCAGTCGACCAGGTCAGCGGTGACCATCTGAACCAAGCGTTCGATCACGTCATGTTTTCCATACTTCCGGAGGTCCTCCCCGGTGCGAGTGTGGTAGACCCCGATACCCAAGTCTTCTCCGCGAAGAGATAATGTGCGAAGTTTCTGGAGTATGAACGGCGTGACATTTTCTGAATGGGGACAATGAAATGGCGAAGACATTGGTAGAAATTGGTGTTGTATGAATGGCTTTCTTTGGTTGAAAATCACTCTCGATTGGTCCAATCCGTCAGTTGCTTTAATCCCTCTAAGACGGACACTGAGAGAATGCAACGAGTCCGGTGCTCCAGCAATGACCAAATTGTCGCGTGCATTTACGAGTGCCACGTAAAGTTGCTGGTCCTTGCTGAGATGACGGTTGATTTCATCCAGAAGTTTCTGCATCGTATTTCGGTCGAGCCCGCGTGTGCTGAGCATAGGTGAGGGAGTTCCCTCTCCAGCGTCCAAACACTCCTTGACGATCTGCGATGGGAGCGAGGCGAACGATATCTGATTATGGCAAACGAAACCTATCCAAAACAACATCTCTACAGCCACTCGACTATTTTCGTAAAAGGATTGCCAATCCGTCGATCGCGCAATCGCCGCGGCGACGATGACTCCCTGAGAGTGACCTGTGACTCCTTTGAAGGCATCTCTGACATCGCCAGGGTCTCTACAGAGTACTTCACATGTGATGCAGAAATGTGACAGTGACAATAGCCCAATCAGGGGTAAGCTTAGCGGTGCGAGCGGTATGATGTCCTCCTCTGGAGCTGATTTGGGGTCATCTATCCACTGGCGGACATTGAACCCAAAGTCGTCGAAAAAGCCAGAAGTTTCAGGTGAGTTTGCTAGGGTATCTAATGTTGTAGAGACCACTCCAAGCAATTCTCCAAGGAGCTCGCCGTATGTATTGTGGAGGTCACGAAGTTCCTTCAGACAAACAATGTTTGAAATTCCCTGACCCTCACATATTCCGTACAGATCTGCTTCCCCACTCCAGCCCATATTCAACAGCGCGGACTGGGGTTCACGAATATCATTTGATGGAAGAACGGTAGGAATATCATCCAACGATGAATGTTGAGCACGGGGTGAGTGTTTTTCGAACGAGGATTTGGACCCATTTGAGGAATTGCGAATTGCCATGGCGCTGTGAAATGTTACAGTTGCAGCAAGAAGTAAGCCTTTGCATCGGTGAAGGCATTGTGTATAATACTATGCTTCTGTGAATAACTTAAGGTTGATAGAGGTCCAATCCGAGTTCGACCTGAATGGAGCGCTAGTGTGAAAGTTGTTCGTCCATATCTGTGACATGATCTTCAGTCGTCTCATTCGCATTTCAATTTCCGCCTTACGATGCAAGGCTCCTGACTCGTGCCCGTGACACGAGGAGAGAAATTAGCCCACATGTGTTTACCGAATGCCTCGGGCCTACACGACTCCACTTGATGCGATAAGGCCGACGCTGTTCTCTGCTCTCAAGCACAAAAACATTGAGGCTCTCGTCTCTCGTATCCAAAGCAACTGATGGCCATCACTCGCTTTGGGACGCGAAGATGACGAATGGTCAAATCGTAGTTCTGATTCGGGTCAATCCTCCGAGAAGGAGTGCCAAGCCCTAGCCCTAGCCCTTAATGCGGTGCCTGAGTCCGAGAACCCGAGTATCAGCATTATATTTCGAAGACTTGGGAGCAGTTCTCGGGCTTACAGTGACGAAGCATTCTCTGGGCTCGGCTCGAGCCGACGCAGGAATAGAGCACACCTTGATCTTCATTTTCCTGCGTGGGAGGGAAGTGGTGGCGAAATCGCCCACCCGAGATATGTTCGTTGTATTTGAGCCTTTAGGCTACCACAGAAGGAATTCACTATTTCACAAATGCTCCCATTTCAATCTGTTTAACTCTATGCTCGACTAGAGGGTGCTACTCTATAATGGCTATCGATCTCTTTTTAGTGAACGTGAGCACTACAGCCACGGTGGCTGCAGGTCTTACAGCTTTCTATTGTCTGGCTGGCGTCATCTATCGCTTGTATTTCCATCCACTTGCCAAGTTTCCCGGTCCAAGGCTCGCAGCTGCGACATTGTGGTATGAGTTTTACTACGATTGCATACTGTACGGTCAATACACTTTCAAAATAGGACGAATGCACGAGAAATATGGTTCGTCGGACATCCCAAGGAGAGCGAATGACTCCCTCGACTGATCTTTCAAAGGCCCAATCATCCGTATTAGCCCAGACGAGCTTCACTGCAACGATCCGGATTTTATATCGACACTGTAGGGTTCCTTTGACCCTGTCGTAATGAAGTATTCATATTTTTGCAGGTATGCTGGTCCTGGGTCTCGCAGGGACAAATCCAAGTTTTATTGCGACGCCGCAGCTATGCCAGGGTCTACAGTTTTCACCCCCGGTCATGACGTGAGTAGTAACTACAGCGGATTCTAATTGGAATCTAGTTGATAGCTTACTTTCCCAGCTCCACCGAATGCGCCGTGCGAAACTGTCGAGCTTCTTCTCAAAAGCATCAGTGCGGCGATTAGAACCGTTGGTTGTGAAGACCGTCAATAAGCTTACGGACGTTCTGCAAACTCATAAGAAGTCAGGGGAGCCTGTAGTTGTGAGCAGCGCTTACTCTGGATTTGCTATCGATGTCATTACCGATTACTGCTTCGCTAAGAGTTCCAACCTTCTTGACGACCAAACATTGGAGAAGAGCATGCATTCCTCTTTTAGTAAAGCCAGGTCCGGTATGCACTGGATTCGCCATTTTCCTCGGCTCTTTGATGTTCTGAAACGGCTGCCGCGGTAAGTCTCAATTCAATATCCGCTTTTCTCGTGACACTTATCATTGGCAGACCTATAGCGCTCCGAATAAATCAGGGAATAATTGCGCTTCAGGACTTGCAAAAGGTAATTTCCGAGCTCCGAATATTTTGTGGGAATCAACCTCATAGACCTCGTGATAATTTTAGGAGCTGCGTGGTCAAGTTGGCGAGATCATCAGCCAGCATGAAAGTGGGATCAAGCCCGAAGTCGAATCTCGTGCCACTATAATACATGATTTGCTTGAATCTAACATGCCCGACGAAGAAAAAGCATTGGACCGCCTTGGAATCGATGGATTCTCTCTGATACGAGCTGGGACCGAGACCATGGGTTCTAGTAAGTACTTAATTAAACGCTCTACCGTGTTGGTCAATGCTAACTCCTAACAGCTTTGTCTTTGATTACCTACCATCTTCTGTCTAAGCCCCATATACTGGCAAAGCTGCGCACTGAACTCGAGACTGTATTTCCAGACCCAGCGGTTGTTCCACCATGCAGTAAGATCTTTTTCTCCAGCCTGGTCTATATCGCCAAAGAGTGCTCTTACTTGAATTATCGACCTTTGAACATGAGAACCAAAGTGATCAGCAACTGACTATCTAAACAGCTGATCTCGAGCAACTACCATACCTAGTAAGCCGCTAAACATCCAAATTAAGCGAGATAAACTAATATCTGAAAAAGTCCGGCGTGATACAAGAAGGCTTAAGGCTAGCATACGGAGTATCGACCCGTCTTCAGCGCGCAGATCCCGACAGACCAATGCAATACAAAGATTGGGTCATACCCCCCGGCACCAACACCGGCATGACTGCCATGTTAGTACACACCAACTCGGACATATTTCCTGAGCCATACGAATTCAAGCCGGAACGCTGGGTCGAGAATCCCAAGCTAGACAAGTACCTCTTGTCTTTCTCAAAAGGGTAAGCGCTACAATGAACCAGAGATGAGATGCTGGCTAATTGACATTTTATCGTTCGATCAGGTCACGCATCTGCGTCGGCATCATGCTTGCGTATGAGGAACTCTATCTAGCTACTGCGGGTATTTTCCGACGTATGGACATGGAGTTATATGAGACAGACTATAGCGATGTGGAGATCAAGTATGACAATTATACACCAAAGACGCGCCTCGACAGTAAAGGAATTCGTGTCCTCGTCAATTAAGATTTTCAAATTGAGGCAGTCGATTCTCTAGCAACACCAGCATTCAGTGGAATCTCAAAAGCTTCTGGCAGTATATGTTCACACGTGAAGGTTAAAAGGTCAATGGTTATTCCCGCAGTAATAGGTTCATGGGCCACCATATTCAAGTGGCTCGGTGATTGTGACGTCCAAATTCAATTTGTCTAAGAATTCGAATGGAATATGGTTGGCATTTGCGAAGTCCTAGCAAGGCAAAACCCAGTGCTATATAGATCAACACAACTGAATAGAATTGAAATTTAAATTTTTGTGAGCGCTGGGCTCCCCTAAAGTGATAAAGGTGGTAGACCACAATGCAGGGAGAAGATTGTGTGAAGAAAAGCTGGGAAATCTGGGCTCACCTCTACAGATAGTTCTTGGTCCATGTGAGGATGTGCTTCTTACATATTTGTGCTCAAGTCATGGTATCTTGCTACGTCAGCACGCTCTAAATCTCGGCAGAACTACATTAAAAGGGTTAGACATCTCCCGGGCTAGACGTCCTCTGCATATTCAGCTCAATTCAAGTTCAATACGTCTAGAGATCGCTACCAGTAGCACTCTGCAGCATGCGTGGTTCATGTTTAAAAATTTGAAGTTGATGCATGGGTTCCAGATGTGAAGGATATATAGCTGAGGAGAGCGAGTTCACGGATAGTATTTTGAGGACTTGCATACACTACACTCCCTTGCCCCTAGAGTGGCACCGAAAAATGCCATTTGTGTTGAAGTGTTGGATCTGTGAGTTGGTGGAATGAGTATGCATGGTCTGAGGAGCTAAAAACTATGGAACGAGACTCCTAATATGCATGATAGGATCAACACGTACGGATGTCAAACAATAATGGTAGAAGACGCTAGAGTGGTGACAAAGAAATGGTTATAATGGCAGAATGCAGATAGTATATTGATGCTGATTGTCTAACATACTGATTGTCCAATATGAAGATTGAGCTAGGACTAGGTAAGATGCTGTGACTGTTTACAACAGCCTTTGACGGCCAACGCTACAGCAATAGCCGCGTCATCACTATAGCTTAGGCTTAATTGTATATCTGTAATATCTTTCTCCTTAGCAGCGGCGTATGCATCTCCGTGTAGCTGCGAATACCTTTTTAGTTACCCATCTCTAACGAAAAAAGGATAGCTCAAAATCGTGGTGACATACCTTAGCGATCGGCTCACCCGCATCCCCTGACAGCACTTCGATATCTTTCATTGCCGCACCAGCTCCTTTGCTCTGGACCCCCAAGCTTTTAAAAATAGCCTCTTTTTCACTCCACTTACCCGTTAGAGCACGTTTAGGGTCTGCGCTGCGCTCTGCAAGGGCTCTTTCTTCTGCCGTGAAATTCCGCTGAGCAAATATTCCTTTAAGGTCTGATTGCTCAGGGGACAAGAAAGTCTCGACATCAATGCCGATGCTAATATCGCGTTCTTTTCCCACACGGGTAGCCGTATCCTCAAGCCATTCTTTTGTTCCCACCATGGTCGTGTCTGAGCCTGAGGTGATGCTTTCCAAGGAGGTGAATGTTGGACTAGGGGGCGTTGTATCGGTATCTTCTTCCTGTAATGTGAGGGGCTCCATCTCACGTGCGGTCTCATCTCCTTGCGGCCCAGCTTTGAAGTCGTCTGTTACATACCGCCATGTTTCTCCCTGAGGTGTTTCGGCAGAAATGCGAGAATGTGGGTTGAGAAGAACGGCATCCTGGTCTGCTGGGGAATATGGCGGCGCTGTTTTGCAAGCAATGATACGATTTTCGAGCATGGCATAGAGATATGCGCGGTTGCAGTGCCGGGTGCGATTCGTAACGCGAGCAGCGTACGATACGTAACAGGCACGGTCCATAGTGCCGTACAGGTAGCGTGGATGGATTCCAATCAACTGGCCGCCCTTTTGCCCAAAACCAAAAGTAGTCATGGAGAAGGCTTTAAGAGATTTAGTCTGGATAGGACGTGTAGGAAATGTGAGGTGCGGAAACGCCGACAGAACAGGATCTACATTGTCTGCATTGCGATTGCCCGGGATTAAGCCGGTATCTAGGGCCTGAAGGCATCCATTCAGCATGAAGGCTGCCGCAGGTGCTTTCGGATGACCAGTCAGCGATTTCTGACAAATGGCCAAAAGAGGGTTTCCCATAGTACGTCCCAGATGGTTCATCTGTTTATTGAAGATGTCCGGCTCGTTTTTGTCGTTAGCTTTGGTGGAGGTGGCGTGAAGGGAAACGAAGTCAATATCATCAATTGTCAAGCCCCATGTCGCCAGCGCACCTTGAAGAGGAGATATATCGGGATTCTGCCGCCTGAAGTCATTGCCCCACAACCTTTTCAAGTCTCTGATTTGCGAACCTGCTGAGCTGTTTATCGTGGAAATAGTTGCCGATAAGGACCTGCTGCTTCTGCACTCGTCGTCCTTAGATTTAGCTGGAGCATCTGACACTGAGACGGCCTGCGCGCGCTCTTTAGCGTCCCAATAAGCCGTTTGCAATTTGGCAGTGCGCCAGGCTTGTGTGCGCTCGATTGCAAGTTTCAATTCGCGGCGGCGGTACTCCATATCTAACAACAAAGAGGTAGAGGCTTCGGGAGTTTGCCGAGCAAAAGAAAGAATACCTTGCCCAGGTGCCGGTATTGACCTACTGATTTTGTCGGCGGCCATGGTTGAACCGGCGATCACGGCATAAATTGGCAGACCTAGGCGCAAAGCCAGGTCTGCTGTGGTTAATATTTGCATTCCACTACCTTGCGCTTCCATGAAACCAGCGCGAGAGTCCGAAGTAGGACGAGACATCTCGTTAGGTAATCGACCTTTGTCGAACTCCTCCTGCGGATTTACTGTGGCATTCATTGTTCGAAAGGCGTAAGATTCGTCTTCTTGGAAATCATCTGTACCTCCCGTGAAGCAGATCTTCGTCTTCCCGCAGAGTAAGGATTCGCAGGCATTATCAATTGACTCAATACCGGTGGCACAAGCTCCTGTGGGCGTCTTAATAGGACCCGCGGCACCCAATAGTAACATGTTGATCCAAGCAGCGGTGGTGTTTAAGTAGGTCTCTTGCATAACATCACCCTGTACGTCCTTGTCTAAGTATCGGTCCTTGTACATATTCCGAACCTTGGTCGTGCCTCCCATCATGCTGCCGACGAAGTTGCCGATCTCAGATATATGAATATGCTGTAGCATTTCACTTGCGTCACTGATTCCTGCGCTATACAATGCTTCTGCTGCACAGCAAAGGGCATAAGCTGTGACAGGATCTACCTGTCTTACGATATCTTCCGGTAACCCGTATTTAGTTGCGTCCCAGCCTGTCGGAATTTGTCCTGCGACGAAGCCTTCAAAGGGGACTGCTTTAGATATCATGACCGACGCACCTCGTTTAAGCTGCACTTTGAAGTCATCCGAACCCTCAATCTGTCGAATCGACACCTTGTCACCGTGTTTAAGTTTGAATGCCTCCGCCACGGAGCGTGAAGCGTCAAACTCGGGCAGAGTTTCCTCAATCGCAACTTCATGTAGGTACTCTTTCTTACCAGGATCGTATCCGCCGAAAAGTTCTGCTTCAACAATTCTGACGCCAGAATGCTCCAGAATCTGGCGACCATACAAGTCGCTTACTTGACAGTCTTCGACTTTTGCGCCGGTCTTTGAATCGACCCATCCAGCGTAATGGCTGCCATCCTTTTCTCCGCTGAAGTATTTGATGATGTTCATCAACCAGGCCATTTCGACATACCCCTCTTGACTGAACACACCTCGGCTTTCCATCTCCCATCGTGTTCGAGCACTGCCCCAGGGACCTAGTTCAGAAAAGCCAACAACGACGGGAACAGAGTCGAGATCGACCATACCGTCCAGGTAGCGTAGTGGCGCAATATCGCTGTCAAAGTTGGGCAATGCTGGATAACCGACCCTGATTGTTGATCTTTTCGGTTGATTGTCTACGTGTCCGTTGAAAACAGTCATTTCGTCACCGCCTCTGATCGTCTTCTCTTCACTTTCGTCTTCTGCCACGATTGCCTTTCGAATGCTCGATTCTTGGTTCAGATGCGCTCTGGAATTGATTAGGAAGTCTTTGAGGTTCGGGACATCGTCGAGGCCACCGTCTAGCTTTACCAGAATAGACTCTTTCTCACACATTTCAGCAATGGGCTCAGTGATTAACGATAGCAAATTGAAGGCCATTTCTCTCTGTGAGAAAGTGAGAGCATGCTGTGACTCGATGGCCTGAGCCAGAATATCGTTGTCACCCATCAATTCTGTGCCTCTGGTCCACCCAATAACAGCACCGCAGATATGTAGAGAATCAGACCAAGTCTCTGAGTGAAATCTGCTCAAGAGACTCTCTAGGCCAAGCTTTGACTCTGCATATAAGCCATCGCCCCCAAATATTCCATGATTAGGGGATAGAGGAAGCAATACTTGAGTGGGACGAGTGTCGATGTTTCGGGCCTTCTTATTTCGTACAACGTTTCCAAGCATACGAAGGACATTTGTGAGCATGAGGCGATGAGCAAGTTCAGACCGGCTCCCAATTTCGTCAATTTCGGCGCGTTCCGATATCGCTGCGAATGGAATTACTACATCAAGATTTCTTCCCATCCCCGACTCACTGTAAATATTGTCAATCAAAGCTGTGCAGTCGCGTCTGCTCCCTTGATTGAACGGAAATACCGTGAGCTCAGAGCCACGGGCTCCATACTCCGCGTAGAGGTTTTGGTAGAAGGTCTTCGTCTCTGCTGGTACGCGACTAGTAGTAACTATCACCCTTGCGCCTCCCATTAAAAGTCCTCGCAACACTTCTGCTCCGATGGACTTTGGACCAGCACCGGTCAGGAGGATATCTTTTCCGGCAAAAGTGATTCCAGACGACTCTCCCTGGTCCAATACTTCTAGTAAGGTCTCTGTCTTAACAGCATCAAACTGCCAATGATTCCCAAGTCTGCTTTGAATCTCTATGAAGGGTTGATATCGTCCATAAGTGCCGACGGAGTGACTCCGCCGGAGTAAGCGAGCATAAGAGGTGGAATCATCTGATTCTCGGGGGACCTCTCTGTACTGTATATTACCGGCCGGATCCACCGTGGTCTCAGGTGCCATGGTCTTATGAAAGAATTTGAAAATTGGATCAAGATGTTTGGCAACATTAAGGGCAGCTGAGAGGTTTCTAGCAACTTTAAGGAATCCGTCAGATGACATTGAAAGTGTATCTGATGCCATATTTGTCAAGTGATTCACAAGTTTGGGGACAAAGTGGTCGCTCTTGTTCGCAATGTGTATGAGCTTTTCGTCCATGGCAGAGGGATCGATCGACCGCACACCAGTTTGTAACTCATGATACAGGCTTATGATGTCTTGTCTGACGTTGTTCCACCAGGAGTTGAAGCGTCGAATCTTGCGAGCATCAAAGAGAGGCTGGATCCCAACTTCGAATTCAGCCTCGAACTCAGAGGACCATATCTCAAGCTTTGACCTTTGCTCCTCTTCAAGCGGCTCTAGTTCTTCTATCCTTGGGTTGCTCAAAAGATCCTTACCCAAGTGCTCAGCCAAGATCTTAAAGTGTTTGGAAAGATACTCGTTTTGTTCTTCGCGCAAAGCTTGTATCTGCTTAACATCTACCACAGCGGCTGCGGAACTCTGTTGGCTGCTCGATGCTGCGACTTTGCTCAAATTGACACCGACGATAGAGGCGTATCGAATAACCACGGTATCAAAGAATTCTTTCGCGGAATCTACGGTTGGTTTTCGGGACGCCGGCTCAGTTGTTACTGCAAGCAACAGAATCGATGTCTGTCTACCAGGTCCCACGCCCCATGTTTGTTCAAGATAACTCTTAATATCATTTTGAACATATCCACCCGGCATCTTTGCAGACACGAAACGCGATATGAGACGTGAGGATTCCTTTCCAAGATTTCCTGAAAAGTTTTGCTGAATTCCCTCGCTGAGTTCTGAGATTGTCAAATCCTCCGGCGATGGTGGTAAGGTTGAGAATTCAACCTCTAGTATGCCTACCAACTCATTCTGAAGGGTAGATTTCCCACCGGTGAGATCCTTGATAGACTTTCCTGTAGAAATATCCTCAAACCCTTGATTGAGTTTTCGCGCAATGAGGCTACGCACGACTTCTTGAGCCGAGACAGGAGCATCCTGAATCTTGGACGCAGCTGTAGGTAGTTTTGGCGTTTGAGAGGCTGTTTGGAGCTGCTCTGTTCCTGCTGGAGCTAGTGGCATTGGCGATAATAGAGGCTCCGTACGCGGAGTAGATACATTGGGACTGGGTTCACTGCCCCCCGATTCGTACTCATAACAAATCTCTTTGCTGTCCGATTTTGTGGAGAGAAAGCTCCTTCGAATAGACCTTGCAAGATCCCGATCGGCGTACTTGGACTCTGCGGTCTGTTTGGCCATCCGTGCCAGTACCTTGGCAGGACCGATTTCGATCAATCGTGAAATCCCATCCTCCCTTGAAAATATCTGATCTTGAGTTTCTATCCAGCGAACAGGAAAAGCGAATTGGCAGGCCAACAGTTCGATGAGAAGTCTATGGGCGATTTGCTTCCGCTTCTTCGACTGTCTATCAGTCCCCGTCGTGCGCGATATCATGGTTTGCGTCATCGTGGGCATCAAAAACAAGCGCTAATCATCATGGAAAAATGATAGACTGGATTACAGATAGAGGTAATCTAGACAACGATCAGAGATCTAGAAGACATTGATCCTTGGCAAGTGCTGGAATTTCAAGACAGCTTGTAAAAGGCAATCAATACGTCAATGGCGTTTTGCGCAGCTCATCATCCTATTTCACATAAAAAAGATGATAAAGATAGGACAACTTCAGCAAGGCACCTGCCCAGACACCGAAGCAGCCTCTCTCCCACATTGCGTCAGTCGTCAGGGACAGAATAGGTCTGCGTCTACGGGGCGTGAGGGTTAGAAGCCGGGGCTAAGGTTGGACCTGGAAAGCTGCTCGCGATACTTTGTTTAAGCGGACTCCGACCCGAACCGTCCTTAGAGTCCAGCCCAGAAACCAGCCTAAATTTTAGCTCGTCGGGATCGTCGGCAGGGATAATTTAGGGGCTTCGATCATGGGCCCGATTGGTACGATTGAAACTTCCCGCCGCGTCGGACCATCGACTCCGAACTACCTCGGTGACCCTTCACCCCCAGTCCCCGTCGTGACCATTGCGGTAGTACTCACTCTCAGCTTGACTCCCTATGAGCAGGCACGCGCAAATTGTTCTTACGTTAGATACTATGTCCAAATTACGGGGCAGACCTTGCGAGTCCAGAGAAGATCCGGCATTTGCAGAGACACGTTCTAATCAGTGTGCTGTCCGTCTGGCTACTGCAAGCATGTCCCGTAATGCTTTACAATAGTACAGGTGACTAGTGAATGGTTTGCCATGTGGAGGAACGGTATAACTTACCTAGATGTAATTGCGTTTTACACGACGTGGGAGCGTTAATGGGAGAGAATCTTTTTCACCTCAATACTTTCTTTGTCATTTCGACATTAGCAATTTCTACAGACCAACAGTCACTGTACCAACAATATGGTTGTGAGGACTGAGCCCAGGGGTACTCCTCAGGTCCGCGTGGTCGCCAATGGCATCGAAAAACATGCTAGAATGAGAGACACCTTACAGGTCATGGATAACAGGACCGGCAATGAATATACACTTTCCATCCATCGAAATTCAATCAATGCGATGGACTTCAAGCAAATGAAAGCTCCGAGAGATGCTAAAACACCTTGCGATCAGACAGAGTACGGCATCCGAGTGTACGATCCTGGATATGGAAACACTGCAGTGAGTGAGAGTAGCATCACGTATAAGTCAGTCAGCTTGCTTTTCATTCAGATGATCCCTGACATATATATAGTGACGGCCTCAAAGGAATTCTCTGTTACCGTGGCTATGACATTGGCGACTTGGTCACCAAGAAGGACTTCACCGATACACAATTCCTGTTGCTCCAAGGTCACCTACCATCTCCCCAAGAAAAACGACAATGGCAACGGGATCTAGCCAGTGTCTCTCAGCCTCGTAAGAGTGTCTTTGATGTCATTCGCACTTTTCCGTAAGTATGCATAATCGACATCCTTATCGCCATTTTCTGATATCGTATCAGACCCGACTCCCCTCCCATGGCTATGATGATAGCCGGTCTGTCAGCGTTACAAGCCGCTCAAAAAGAGCTCACTCCTGCCTACGTGGCACGCGATCTCTACCTCAAGAACACTAGTCTTGTAGATTCACAATGCATAACCTTACTCGCGAACATGGCCGTGATCTCCGCGGCCTCCTACTGCCACCACACCGGAAACACTTTCAACGAACCAGATCCGAACATGAGCTACGTAGAAAACATGCTCTGGATGATGAATCACATCGACCCTCTCACCGGCCGGCCGAATCCCAAATATGTGCGCTGTGTCGAGAAGCTCTGGATTCTGATTGCAGACCACGAAATGACGTGTTCAACCGCAGCTTTACTACAGACGAGTTCCGCTCTCCCAGATGCGCCCTCAGGACTCATCTCCGCAATTTCCGCCTTCTACGGCATCTTGCACGGAGGAGCCCTCGAAGTCGCCTACAAGAACATCGCCGAAGTAGGCAGCGCATCCAACGCACAAGCGAAGATCGATCGTGTGAAACGCAAAGAAGAGCGTCTCTTCGGCTACGGCCACCGTATCTACCGCGTAACGGATCCCCGAGCCATCTTTATCAAAGAGATGCTTGACGAGCTCAAAGAGGAGGTGGACCGCGACCCTTTGCTTAAAGTCGCTTTTGCTATTGATGACATTGCGCAAAAGGATGAGTATTTCACTTCGCGGGGCTTGAAGCCGAATGCGGATTTGTTTGCAACATTCGTGTATAAAGCGATGGGCTTCCCAGCGGATTTCATATTACCGATGACTGTCATGTCAAGGACGCAAGGGTTGATGGCGCATTGGAAGGAGGCGATGTCGGGTTCGGCGAGGATTTGGAGACCTCAACAGATCTACGTAGGGGACTTTGGCAAGAAGCTTGATGAGTGATTCTTTATAGAATTGGATAGGTAGCGTCAATGGGTTTGCATTGAAAGCCCACTTTAGAGGAAATAGATAGCGATAGAATATAGAATCCTAGACATGCGTTTCATACTCCATTTCTTGGAGTGATGCTGGCCCCTAAGGATGTTGTCGAAGCCAATGAAGCCAGGACACTCCGGGGACTAATCTCATCGCTCGGGTGATGAGATTCAAGCGGTTAGGAGGGTCTTTCAGGGCCTGCCGCACTGGCTTTAGGTCCAGCCCTACAGGGCTATCCCTTTGCTTGCTAATAAGTCAGCACCTTCGGGCGCTAAGCCCTATAGGGCGTGTAGGCCAATATGGTTATCTAGGCAGGTTATGGGGCAGGGGCCCCTAGGGGCCCCTAGGAGGTATGTCTATATCGCCTGTTCCGGATATAACCCTAGGGGCCCCGAGGGCCCCTAAGCCAGCCTGTATCACGGTAGAAAGGTATAGTCTTGGCATCAATACCCGTAGGCCAATTATTTTTTTAATAACTAGATAATCTGTAGATATATAATTAAGATACTAATCTAATATTATTTAAATTTTAGTAATCTAATTATCTAATATAAAAAAGATATAATATTTTAAATATGTAGATATTTATAATTTTAGACTTTACTAGCTTAAAGTCGAGGATTAGTGTCGGGCAATAAAGCTTGGCATGGATTTATACCTGGATAGGTATAGTGGCAGAGGTGCTGACTTATTAGCAAGCAAAGGGATACAGTAACCGGGTCAACCCTTCTAGCGGACTTCATAATCCATTTCGTATTGTTCAATGCATGGATGACTACAAATAACATAAATCGTAGCACCTATACAAGCTACAACGTATTCGGTAACAGCCTATGCTGATTCTCCCTCCACCAAACAACATCATGCGCCACCACAGTCTCAACGTCATAATCCATCCCCCCCGCCACCTTCACAAGCTCACCCACCCTCTCCAAACTCCGCTGCGCAGCCTCCTTATCAACATGAATGCAGCAAGTTCGCCCATCACCACTCTCATCGGGATATGTCGTGATCCATTTCTCACCTGTGAGCATTTTACGGTCGTGGAAGGTATCTCCTCCTAGATACACCCACTTATTTGGGGAGGCCCTGCAGAGGAGGTTGATATGGCCGGGAAGATGACCTGGTGCGCTGACGACGTAGATGGAGCCGTCACCGACGAGATCGAGCGTGAGCGGGAACGGACCAAGTGGCTTCCAATCCAATGACTGCTTCTGGCTTTTCGATTCGCTCTCGACTCCAGTCACACCATCGGCACCGTCAGCAAAGCCAGAAATATGTCCGTTTGTGTAGATCGTCTGGTTTGCCTCCATGTGGCTATTGTCATAATTGAAACCATTAGAAGCTGCCTCAGAAGCACAGCATCCGTCGTGAGAATCATGTGTATTTGTTTCTGCCGGCAGAGGTGCAAATTCAAAGACTTTTCTGCCTTCATACAGATTTGGGTCAAAGACGCTGTGGTTTCCAGTCCCTGGCAACCCGTCGCTAAGGACTTTTTTCGCGCCAGGGCCAAGTAAGAAGGTCGTATTGGGAAAGTCTTCGGGATCGCCATGATGGTCCCAGTGCACATGGCTTATGGCGATAGCATCAATGTCCTCGGCTTTCAAGCCGGCGCTGTTGAGATTGTCTAGAGCGCTCGGACGATGGTGGATGGGTGAACGGCTCTTGATGTGCTTCTGAAGCACTGGTACATAGCGGGTGGGTTCTGCGCGTACTCCAAGATCAAAGAGCATGCGAAATGTCTTGCCTTTTCCGCAACCCAAGAGCGATGCTTTGGGATGTTGGATTAGAAACGACAGCGAAGGTACTAGGACTTTAGCCGTAGAGTCTGAGGGAGCATAGAAGATGTATTCTGGTAGGGTGATGTGGCCGGCTGCGAAGGGAGAGATAGACACATAATTCTGGTTTTCTTGCGGTGGAGGCAGCGCCATCGTGAAGAGTCTTCTGCTTGGAGAATCTGGTTGACGCAAAAGATCACTTTGAAGGTGGCATTCGACTCTGACGAGCAGGATAATCCCAGATATTGTCAAAGCTGAACCTCTCTAGATGTAACAAGGTAGGTGTGTCCATGTTGCTCCTGTCACAACATAATCCGGCTAAGCACTGATGCATTGCCGTACCAAATCCGAGGTGGTGATGGCCAGGAGGTATCAGCGTAGTGCCATCATAAACTCTAGCTCAAGATCAACAGCATCGTCAGAAAGAGGAAGATCCAGCGACCGTTGCCAGTAAAACTCAAAATTGCAACGGGGTGTCTAGTCCGTGGGTTGTGGTGAGGAGCGTGGTGGAAGCAGGGGTTGTGGTTCGCTTGCTCGGCATTCTTTGTCCGACCATCGGGTTCAATATGCGAGGCCTTTTCTACACCACTCGGGGCATCCCTTTTGTCCAGAGACACAAGCCTTCTTACGGATTTATGAATACCGAGGAAACAACTTTCTGTGATAAGTCGTCATGATGAGTTGTGTAAGGTACCCGCTCAGGATTCTCTTCGCTCTTCAAAAATGGAGCCTCTACGTTTACTTGGACAAGGCAAAGACCAAGGCAGCCAAGTAGCCCTGTGGCAAGTTCTCCAGAGTTGTATAACACGACTTCAGCGTCTATATTCTGCACTCTACATTTGAGATTCCGGATTCGGCCACCATCTTACCGCCATGGTTCCAGCGGCTGATGATAACTCCTACAACGAGTTCGACCAAGTAATTTCGAACATCGCCGACTACGTGTATGATTTCGAGATCAAAAGCGAGAAGGCATGGATTAATGCCAGGGCTACGCTTCTCGATGCATTAGGATGTGCTTACGAATCTTTGACCATCAGCGAGGATTGCCGCAAGTTAGTGGGACCAGTGTACCCTGGCACGGCAATTGTTCCCAATGGGTTCAGATTGCCGGGGACACGCCATCAACTTGACGTGATGAAAGGTGCTTTTGACATGGGAGTCCTTATTAGATACCTGGATCACAATGATGCGTTTTTTGGCGCGGAATGGGGTCATCCTTCAGGTAATACTTGTATCTAGGCTCAAGTTGGTTCGGAAATTGATATCATACAAGACAACCTAGGCGCAATCCTTGCCGTTTCTGACATTCTCAACCGGACCGGGGAGAAGAGAATCACAATGGATACCGTTCTTCAAGCATTGATGAAGGCCTATGAGATCCAGGGCGTCTTCCAAATTCGAAACTCCTACAACAGAGTCGGCCTCGACCACGTCATCAACGTCAAAGTGGCTTCCACTGCTGTAGTATCATGGGTCTTCGGTTTGGAGAAGGAGCAAGCTAAGGCTGCAATCTCTCATGCTTGGATTGACGGTCATCCGCTGCGAACATACCGCCACGCACCCAATGCGGGGCCCAGAAAGGGCTGGGCTGGTGGTGACGCATGCATGCGCGCAGTGCATATCGTGCTACAGGTCAGAAACGGTCAACCCGGTCTCGGGACCGCATTGACCGCACCACGCTGGGGCTTCTATGATGTGCTGTACAAGGGCGCATCTTTCGAGTTCCCAAAGCCTTTCTCCAGCTGGTGCATCGAAAATATCCTGTTCAAGGTCAATTGTGCAGAAGGTCACGCCTTGACCGCAGTTGAGGCAGCTCTGCAAGTTTCAAAGGAACTGGCCAAGAGAAGCAAGACTGTCGACGACATTAAAGAAGTAGCAATACGAACACAAGAAGCAGCCATGGACATCATCAACAAGCAAGGTCCACTCCACAACGCGGCTGACCGCGATCACTGCATGCAATACATGGTAGCTGTGGTACTCATCAAGGGAGCCATGGTCGATACTGTGGACTATCAAGATGACTCGCCATATGCGCAATCGGAGCAGGTATCTGATCTAAGAGCCAAGATCAAACTGTATGAAGATCCAGAAATTACAAGGGAATATCACGACCTCGAAATTCGCAGTGCCACAAATGCAATAAAAGTCAGTCTAAACGATGGTACGGTATTGGATGAGGTTGTCACAGAGTTCCCGCTCGGCAGCCCCAAGCGGGTAGAAACTCTACCACTTTGCCATGAGAAGGCGAAAACCAACCTCGCTCTCGTGTTGAGTGAAGCTGGAGTTCGGAACGTTCTTTCGTGCTGGGAGAGTGAGGTCTTTTTGGAAAAGGACGTGAGTTCGGTTCTTGATCTGTTTGTACCTGAATTGCCGAGTTAGGACAAGCTAGGAGTGTCACCATTCAACTCACTGAACGTGTCAAGCACCGTCAACACTCTTGAATTGCCCGATTGTCAGTCAGACTGATGAGTATCTGTTAGAAGGCGGCTGCGATACCTTAAGCGATACAGTGATGCCTATGACTGATTTCGCCCTGACCCTGCTTCACTATTCCACTTCATGTTTGTTATGACTCATGCCAATCAATGAGATGGGCGGATTTTTTCTTATCACATAAGTAGCCCCTCTGTACACAGTACATGACTGATTTTCGGTGTATCATTGCTCACCAAACAATTCTTACTGTTGCCAAAACTCTGTCTCATTTATTGGTGAGTACCCCTAAGGCTATCCCTTTTCAACATAAACTCAATTACATGAAGTTCAATACATAATACAATAAATTCAATGCAATTTATATACAGGGGTTGTGAGTTAGTACTATGGACCGTACTATGGACCAGTCGATTTAATAGGATGTCGACTGAGTTCGAACGATGTTGAAACCCTGTCAAAAACCCAACAATAGTGTTTACATGTCCAGAAACTCTATGGGCATCAAACCCACTGAATCACGGTCCAGCACACTTAGCCTTAATTTCCAGCACCCAGAGTCTTGTCAAGCGGGAGCTGTGCTCGCCGACCCGAAGATGTCGTTTTGAGCGCCTTCAATCGACACGTATCAGTATCTCTACCGGAGAAAAGACCATCAAAGGAGCAACTGGGCCAGGATGGCGACTCACCAGTACTAAACCCGCACTGCGGATTATACATCGGAACATCCCACCAGCCATTCGGGCCCATACTTGTCACTGGGACGTTGTTGCCTTCAAGCTCTAAAATCACACCCCAAAAACCTCAGCCTCTTTCCACAAATTCAAACTGGGGTTTACCTACGGTTGTAAACAATCATCTGCTTAGCACCCTTGACGCATTTTGTTTTATCTTCACGGCAGTACACAGGTGCTTGAGCCGCGGCAATGGGTGTGGTGGAAGTCGCGTTGGTGATTTTGCATTTAAAGCCTTGCATATACATATTCGGTTGGCCGCAGTGGTAAGGGACCCAGAGCCAAGCACAGGTGCAGCCGGCTTCGGGACAGGCGGGCATTTGAGCGGGAACGGAGTAAGTTGCCAGGCGTTTCCAAGGGGTACTGTATCCGTATCAGCAACATCTCCCACCATGTTAGCAGGGACTTGTGCAAAGCAGCGAGCTCACTGTTCTAATACGCTGAACACAGCTAGGTTTTCCAGGGTAACAGCGGACAGTTCGGACTGATAACTGATTGCAAACGCCGTTCCTGCCGCATAGCTCTCATTGCTAGTATGCAGGGCGCCATCGGGGACACAGCCCCCAGGTGGCCCGCTCATATCATCCGGATGCTGCTGTCCATCTGGCCAATCGCTCGCTGCTTGGCCATTATAACTCAGAGAAGTCTGGGCACGATTATGGGCCAGCTCGACGGTGAAGGTACCGCCAGCGGGGATTTCGAGAAAGGAATTCTCGGGGGGAGGAGCATTGTCGCAGCCGCGCTCATGTTGGAACCACCAGTCGGCTTTGGTGAGGTTGTAGAGAGGATCCACGGGGAGGTTGTTGTTGAGGTTGGTGGAGGTTGTCGTGTTGCCGAAGGCGCAATACATGCCTTCTGCCGTCCATGCTGCTGTGTGGGCGGTCGTGGTGGCTGCGAAGACAGCGACAATGAGCGCGTTTTTGAGCATCGTTACGGCTCCCTTGGATAAACGAATGTGCTTTTGAGATAAAACGTTGCAAGAAGAGAAGGAAATCACTGGTATGGTTCTAAACGATTGACTACGTGACCCAGCACGTTGAAAAGAATGATATGTCAGGCTGGCTGACGGAAAAGAACTTGCAGATTGGAGAAGGTTATATCAATGAAATAAGGAAAAGTTCGCATCAGGCGGGAGCATGGTGTTTAAATCCGTATTTCGGGCTGGAGCTCAACCCTTGGTGGTGATGCTACTGTATCAGAATCACGCTGAAGGCTTAGTGATATTGTTTAGTGAACTGGTAGGTATTCCTCAACCGCCCATCTGCCACATCCGCCACATGACAAACGCCTGGTATCCTAGAGCACTGGCAAGAGATTGCGAGGGGGTAAAACATGGGTTCTCCTATGCGCACCAGCAGCAAGAGATTCCCATGGAATTATGTAATTTCCCAAGGGATCCTGAACGCAGCGTAGCGGCGTTTCAAAGCCGTCATGCGTTGTTTGAAACCATCCCGCCCGATGATGGCGGCGGGCAGCGCGGGAGCCCTCTTAGTCAGGACTCCTATTCACAGCTTCTAATGTGGTGATTAATAATGAGCCTCGGGCCGACTGGCGATCCCCCATCCAACCCATCAAAAACACCATCAAAACAACAGAGAAAACAGCATACGATAGTACACCTCGTCGCTGCCAAAAAGATGGGTGAAAGATACGATTTTATTTGTGAGATGCCTTCTGGTTCCCTACTTGTTTATAGAAGGGTTAAACCCCTTACTGTATAAAACCCCTTACTGTATAGCCCTACAGGGCTAGACCTAGAGGGCCCTAAAAGGAGGCCCCAACTCCCTGAATCTGGTCACCCGGGGCGACGAGTACTCCCCCGGAGAGTCCCGGCTTTAGGCCACTTTCGGGGCCCGCTTCGCCAACTTTAGGTTCAGCCCTACAGGGCTATACAGTAAGGGGGTTTATACAGTAGGGTTGACCCTTACATGATAGGGTTACTCAAAAGCGCTAAGAAAATACATCAGCAATGTTGAAACCGGCTCAGAGCTTTGCGCTTATCCCGCAGATCGCTTTGAGCGGCCCCCGAACGACTCTAAGTTTCATAATATAATTCTTTTAAGATCCTATTTCACGCTCCTCAACGTACAATGTGAATACTGACTTACGAAGCCACTTGCAGGTGAACATTCACAAGGCCACCTCGTGTTTACCACACGGCACAGCGGGTCAACAATTTTGACAAGGACGGTACGATTATAGAGGCGCAACGAATCGATGTCTTCATTCATGGGAGACTTTGGGGCCAATGCAAGTCAACTTTTGACGTTATGTGACACGTTGCTGAAGTGGCATGCCTTACAAGAGATGAAGAATTATAGAGAAATCAATATCTTCTGAACAGTAGTTGAATGAGTATGAGGGTTTGATTCTTTTGCAAGTGTCTGTCCCTGTGGAATGTCGACATCAAGTTTCCACAAAATATTTGCGACAATGTCTTCGTCTGTTTGAAATTCGAGGAGATAAAATTCAGGATCAGTAACAGGCCATCGACCAAGACGCGCGTTTTCATCTTGACTTAGAGCCCAAGAGAAGGTGTCATTGTGATGGTGTTTAAGTGTATAACTGAGCTGACGCTCGCCTTGGACGCACATATATAAATGGTATTGCTCGTTATAGATCTCCATATGCCAGTCCTTGGCCGAATTGTAATACTTGCCGGAATATCATGAGAGCAGTTTGACCGTTATATTTATATCTCTATCTTTGGCAAGTGATTTAGGGATATTCTTCCGCTGGCAGACCGAGGACTTCGCACTTTCCCTGGCCATTTGCTCTTAGTCAATTTTCTCAAGGCTGTCGACCGAGGTCTCCAATAGTAGTTGACCAATCCAGTCGGTGCAATCGTTATTGGCGAGGGAATTTGTGAGTACCCCTATGGCAGAGGTGGTATCTGGGATTAGGATCACGGAAGACAAGAATGCAGCAAGACTGCCATTGAGATGACAGATCAACTTCGGCTTCAAATTGACCAATGAATGGCATCGCCGAAACGTACATCGCATTGATGCCAGTTACACCGAGACTCCCTCGGAGCATTGTTCTTTCCCACCCAAGGCCATAAGACTGCTTAGGAAGAGGATCATCCGAGAGGGCGATGTGCGGGGCATGAAGCGTAGGAACTTGCTTGAAAGGGTTACCATGCTCAGTAGCAGTCACATATGAAGACTGTTCGGCATTGGCAGCTAGGAAGGCTTGATACATCACCAGTAGATCTCTGACTGAACTCTGCACGCCGTTTGCTCCACAGGTCAGTTCACCATTGCTCACGTAAGGGTGCTCCTTGTTCCGAATTCAATCGCTGTCTGACAACGCCATATGGCCTTCAGCAACGGTATCAACCTCGGGATCGCGTACTGTGGTTGTCCTTTGTAGATGAAGGGGGTCGAAATTTATTTTTAAAGGAAGTAGCCCCAGCTCATGCCACTGGCGCGCTCAATCATTACTGTGGCCATCGCGAATCCCCAATTGCTGTATATCCACTTAGAGCGGAAGTCAGAGACTTGGGGTAGACTGGAGACAAGAGGTATTCTCTCTGCCCGTGGCATTGCAAGCCTGCCAAATTCTCGCCACCAAAATGCATTCTGCCTGACGAGCCCAGTCCGATGAGACATGAGATCAACTAAATTTGTCTCTTCACGTATAGTGTGGTTTGAATGTTCGGATTCCGGAACCAACGCGGAGAATGGGGTGCCTCAGTCGAGATATCTCTCATCGATAAGTATTGCGACCGCAGCTGCTGTTACAGCTTTGCTCATGGAAGCGAAGTGGTATACGGTATTCTCATCTGAACGTATGCCCTGACCCACATCGCGATATCCGAGGCCTGCGGTATGAATAACCCCATCATGGTGCAGGACTCCGATGGATACCCTGGGGGTGCCAGAGATACACATATACGACTTATGACAGGAGACAAGGCTTGGAGGCGGTCAATGATTCTTTCATGTTTTGAGGCCTAGTCCTGTCGCATACATGTTACAAGAATGTGTTGGCAATACGATACTAAAGGGCAAAAAAGAGAATGACTCACATAGTCAAGCAAGCAGCAGTTCGTGCAAAAGCCCGTAGGTGGTGAGTGTACTACGCAGAGTCTACATACGTGACAAGTCCGAGCCTGTAGTCAGGCAGAGCAGTGGTATGGATAGGCAGAGCCCATTTGAGCGACTATAATGCAGGCCACCTATAAGTGCAGGCACTAGAATCCAACGAATTATAGGGTGCTGAGCCTTTTGAGAAATAACGCCGTAGCACTGACACGGCTAATGCATAAAGGAGAACCCAGCTACGGGGGAGTATCAAGTCTAGATGCGGTCCACGGATCCATCGGCAGATCATGTTAGTTGCTTCGAGTATGATTCATCTCGACAATGTCAGGGTCTAAGCAAAGGTCATAGCGGCCTAATTGCTGTTTTATGAATAGAATACTAATTATGCACTCCGTAGTCTAGCTATGTAGGAATGCGATAGCTATGGGGGCTGCCAAGCCCGAAGAGTGGCAAGGCTGGGGCTAGAACCGTGACAGACAATGCATGTGACTTTACGGCTTTTCCGGGCCCGCATGTGGACTTTTTGGGTGCACCCTAGCGCCGGTAGCTTCGTCGTCACTCCCAACACAGCAGATCATCTGGTACTTCAAAAACTTCGATGATAGATCAACAGTCCAAGATTGACTCAAAACGAGCCAGGATTGCTTGAATGATGAGGCTGTGAGTTGGCGCCAGGCGAGTGCACTCGAGAATCCCAGAAATTTGGCTTCAAAAGGTGCATGTCTTAGGAGTGGGGGGATGCACTCATGCTACTGTAAACTACTGTTAGCATGCTTCTCGGCATGGCAAAAGGGCCAATAGTAATGCCCGAAGTAGTCGGCTAATCTAAGAAGAGAACCGCTCCGTGGTTGCAGCACTACCGCATCCAATATTAGCTAAAGTTAAAGGACGAGGCGTATCATAAAACGAACTTAAAGTTGTTCAATGAAACATGTGTATTATTACCGATTAGGACCTGCAACTCAAATCTTCCCCAAGGGGTAACCCCAGAGTTTGGAGGCTGTTGGATCCAATAGCGGAGTCTTTTAACATGTCGGCAAACCCTGATCATCAGCGATGGAAGACCCTAATCAAAGAGAAAGACCAGAGTCTCCGTAAAATCACTCCTGACTCTTGTTTTCGCACCAAGAATTTGGAGGGTTTGCAAGCATACTTCAGCATCGTTGCCCTCAATCCTGGCCTCAGCGATGCATCCGATGCAGTCGACCGCTTTATCGCGAGCCTGGAACCACTAAGATCTTTTACAACGGCTGCGAGTGCAGTATCACAAGACGAAGAAGGGCTTCAGATCATTTGGGTAGCACTACATGCACTTATAAAGGTAAGCTGTCAGTTATTGTACATTATTAGTGGAATTTACTTGACGAAATGAGTTCCCTAACGTCGCTACTCAGGGTGCTTCCCACTCGACACAGACATTCAAAGTCATCCTAGGGCAAGTTGCCGAGTTGAACCAGACCTTGTCGCCGTTGGAATCTTCATTTGACCACATCTCCAATCGGCCTCGGCTACACTTCATTCTTCGGGAGCTTTTCGATGATTACCTTGGCTTTTGTATTAGATGCTTGTATCAACTACAAACCCAGCGTCGGCACAAGAAGCTCGCTGTAATAATTGCCGTTTTCGTTGGTGTCTCGCTGCTACTCGGGGTGCTGATTCTTAGGGAGCCTGGAATCTGGTCTTACCCGCTCATGCCGATCGCGCTGAGCTCGTGCTTCTTGATCTCTGGTGCAATTTACTTCTGTTGTATGTATGAAGGATCCAAGAAAGCAAAGCAACTCTGACTATCTGGCAGTCGCATTCGGCGATACTCGGATGTACGAGAGGTCTTCAATTGCTAATGATTTGATTTGTACAAGAGCAACCATTAAAGGCTATCATCGTACTCTGGAAGAACAGATTCCAGGTCTTGGGAGAGAACTTGATCTCCATGACCGTACCGCACCAACGAAGAAGTCATCACATCCTATGGCAGATTCGCCGAAGTTTGACCCACCATATCAGAGATCATCTGGGAGTCGATCGTTGCGGATACTGAGTGGTAGACCGGTCCAAAATTTCTCTTTCGTTGGGAGGGAGTCTCAATTAGCATTGCTCCACAGTACCTTGCAACCTCATGTTGAGCCGCTCAAAAGAGAACCAGCATGTTGTATTATCCACGGAATTGGGGGAATTGGCAAGACACAAATCGCCCTTCAGTACACATACCAATACGAGCAACATTATCAAGCTATATTCTGGCTCAAAGCTCAGACAAATGTAGAGTTGGCAAAGTCCTATGCGGCAATTGCTGATCATGTGGGCACAACTGAAAGTACTCGGGGCTTAAGCCAGGAGAGAGACCCGGGAAGAGCCATCGACGCTGCCCGCGAATGGTTGCAGACGACTGGTGCGGATTCTGCACGTCGTTATCACTGCCATGCTAATTGATCACAGATCTTCGATGGTTGCTTGTATTCGACAATGTTGATGATTTGAAAGATCTTACAGAGTCAGAGTACATCCCACGAAATCCCGTGAGTCAGGGCGGTATGATGATTACCACACAAATCCAGTACTTTAAGCAATTCACCAATGTTTTCTTGGACTTGCCACTCGAGAGTTTGGATACCAGAGCTGGCTTTGACCTTCTCTTTAAGACTATGGGCAAAGATCGTGGGTCCATAAGTGAGAAGGAAGAAGACACAGTCTATGAGATCCTCAACATCGTGGGTGGATTGCCTTTGGCCATCACAACTATAGGTGGCTACATCCATCAAACAGACTTGATTCTGTCAGAAGTTCTTAGGGAAATGAAACAGTCGAACGATATATGGTCAAGCTCGGGCAACTATTTGGTCCAAAATTATGAAAAAACACTAAGGACAGTGTTTGATATAGTATTGAAAGAATTAGAGCCCGAGGCCCGAAGCCTCCTTCAAATATTGGCTTTCCTAAATCCGGACTGCATTCCTGAGGAGATGTTCCTGAGCTATAAAGGTAAAGATACCTTTCTGCAATTGTTGAACAAAAAGGATACGTAGGTAGTGGATGACCCTAGGAAAATTCGAGAAGCTAACATGATGATAGTCTCACCATCATGACAAAATCTCTGATGTTATGTCATTTGATCGATCGAGGAGAAGACTCGGATGGCCACTTCCTTTCTCTCCATCGATCTCTCCAACTCTGCATTTTGGACGGTCTAAGTGGTGACAAAGCTACCCGCAATATTGTGTTTGACCGAGCTTTTGAATTGATTCGCCCACAGCTTCCACCAGCATCAAAGATCGAGATCTCTGAGCCAGGAGTGTTTCACAAATACGCTAAATACGTGCCCCAGGTGATTAGTCTGAGAACGCATTCGCTATGGCCTCAACCACCGCTCAAATTGTCGTTAGAATTTGCTCGAGTACTAGCCAATATTGGCATCTACATGTGGAACGTTGGCTTGCTCAAGGACGGCATAGCTGCTTTGGAGACTGCTGAAGATGTCCTTCAGGATCTAGGTCATGACAAGGACGATCTGATGAGCGAAATTGACATTCCCCTGGGAATCATCTTTGATTTTGTTGGGGTGAGCCAAAGAAAAAAGGCCCTGTTCCATCGCGAACGCGCTTTAGGCATCCGAACCAGAACATTTGACACCATTCCAAAGAACGATCGTACTATTACGGACAAGATTCGACTTTTCAATGTCGAGGCTGATACGGGCTGCGCATTGTTACAACAAGAACGGTTCGGCGAAGCGATGAAGAAGTTTGAGAGTTGTCTTCTGCAGTACAAGTCATGGGAGACCATTCCGGAGAAACTCCCCTTCGAGTACTCCAAGTACTACAATCATTCAGCCTTCGTTCTCACTTCACAGGGACGGTACGATGAAGCTATTGCCTCGTCGAGTCGTGCGTGCGAGCTCCTGGAGCTTCATTCTGGCCCTACTTCTCCTCTTGTGCTGCTCTATCGATTTGTCCTTGGGAACCATCTATTCCACTCGTCAGACCTTTTCAAATCGCTCAAGCTGAACGAAGAAGTTCTCCAGAAGCGACGAGACATATGTGGCGAAACTAATCCATATACCCAGGAGAGCTATTCCTTTACCGGCATGCTTCTTGGTTTGTGTAAACAGCACAAGAAGGCCAGGTATGAAAATCTCAATGACCGATGGTAGGACGATTTGCTGACTCTGAGACCAGGAAATATCTCGAGACGTCTCTGGAGGCGAATCATAGGAAACACTGGAGTGAGGAAGGTGTTGCATATGCACACTTTCGACTTGCAAAAATTTTGCAGGAAATGGGCGAGCATGATGAAGCTGTGACCCATAACGCTCATGCTGAAGTAATACGCGATAAAATGTTGAAGGCGCATCCGGAGTATCTAAAGGAATGTCCAGATAACGAGGTAGCAATATACGACCAGATGATACCCATTTGGTCAGGAAGGTGTACCTACAGAACGAAGGAAGGGACGACCGTCACTGCAGTAGAGTCAAAGCAAAAGACACTTGAGCTAGCAGATCGGATGAGTAATGTTGTTGAAGAGATTTGAAGTTTGGTTCAGGCTTTGTCTGCTCGAGAGGATATTTATTGGTTGGGGACCATTGAAGATACAGCAAATAAAG